>WEKY01051474.1:198857-262952 GCA_013390045.1 Picathartes gymnocephalus
TTTTTTAAGTAGCTCAGGAATCAAGGCACTCTGCTATTGTAGATAATAATTATTTAATGGCACGCAGTGCTTGGTCTGAGAAACTTAGTTTCTTATGAATATATCCACACATATATATCTATCATTAATAAGAGGTGGTTTAGGAAGGTATTTATTTTAAGTTCATAGGATTTACTGTGGACTTGGCAAGCCAGTATCTGCTTTGGATTTATTTGAAGCAGATGTTAAGCAGAGAGAAGAGACTGACATGTCTGTAGTGGTTCCATAGCTGTCTGAATTATTGTTAAAATCCCAGCACTGGTACATCTCTAATTTAATACACGTTTCAGCAGTGACTGTGGTAATATAATCTGAAATGCCTCGTTCTCCTTTCATTAAAGTCAGAAGAAGAAAAAGAGATCTGTATCAATATGAACAGAGGTGTTCCTGACCAACATGAAAGCATCCTTTTATGTAACAACAAAAGACTAATCTTGTTGTTCTCATATTGCAGGCTGTGTTTCTTTTCAATCAAATGCAATGCTATGACATAATTCTTCATGCCCTTGAATGGTTAATTGCAAAGTTGAGTTTCCAAGGGACCACACCTCACTTCTGAACTGAACAGCTGAACTCACAAGAGAGAGACAAAAGATGAAAATGGCTCGGATCTGGAATTTAGGAAATTAATAAAAACAGGATCAAAATCCTGAGTTACAGACTGCAGAACCTCTGTGAGTTTCAAGGACATAGAGGCCTGCCCTGCAGTTCAGTGGCCCACGACCGGCATCGTGTCCAGCTGGGGCAGGCAGCTGGGGCTGCTCTGGGCAGCTGGCGTTGAGGGCTGGGGCATGGACAAGCCCCCAGCGTGGATTCTGCCTCAACTAGCAGGGCCTGGTTCTGCTCAGCTTCTTGATCTCTGAGATGGGGTTGCCTTTCCCAAAGCTGACTTGCAGTAATACAAAGGGCTAATGCCACCTCCCTCTGCTGCCCTTTTTAACAGGTATCTCCGATTATTTCAGCTGCCTGCCAGACAAGCATTTTCATTTAGTTTAAAGGTACCTCCTGAAACAATGGTGTTGAGCTGACTTTCACAGAAGACAGGTTTGAAACCAGTGGGAGATAGAGGCCCTTTGTAAGTCTGCAGAAGCTAAAAGCTAATTTTCTTCCTGGTATCTAAACAGGGATTATACCACTATGTTTTATAGTAGAACCTTCAGTATGGGGTCAAATATCTGCTCAGTAGAGCAGCCCACCACCAGGAGTGTGTCTGATTAATCCTGCTGTGCTGTGAAGGGGCATCAATCCTGTCAACCCCTTTGGACAGTCTTGCACTTGTTTCAACAATTATCTGTTGCTAAGTTGCTGTAGTAAGAGCTGATAAAACAATAGGGTTGAAAATAAATGGGTTTTTTTAGGACATATACATTTGTGAATTTGCTGCTTGTGAATTAGCATCTAGTTTTAGGATTCACCTATTATGCTGCAGGATGGGAAGTCATAATTTTGATGAGCTCTAATTACACAGGTAATGTTGGTACAGTTATCCATTTATGAATGCTTTGATCACTTGACACACAATAATGCTTGGATTTAATGCTTTATGCAGTACAATAAAACTCCCTCTCTTGATACAAGAATCTACACCTCAAGAAGGTTAAGTTAATTGCTTTCAGAAACAAAAGAAAATTTAAATTTTGGAGCTAATTAAATTCTCATCTGCAGCTGTAAATTATTTTAACTACACTACACAGAATCTAAGAAGAGTTTATCTGCTTTTCATTAGGAAATAGTGTCATATAAGCAAAGTAAAATCTTCCAATGAGACCTTTTCCCATTATCAATAAAAATAATCCATTGAACCTTGTTATGTTTAAAATAATTTACTATAGTGGAATCATGAGTAAAAGTCAGAATTATAAATAAGCACAATTATCCAAGCAAGGAATGGTAACACAGCTAGAGAAGCATTCATTGTTATTTTGTATCTCTTAAACACATCTCTAAAAAAAGTGCTTCATCAGAAATTCAGGGAATTTATTATGGGTTTGACACTGATAGGACTGAAAAAATGATTGTGTGCCATGGTCATCTGGGACAGCAAGGAAACACATTGCCTTAATAACACTAGTCTGTAATACCTTTTAAAAGTTCTAAGTAATCCTGCCAATTTAGAGACTCAGATAGTTAAAGCTGTCTTTTTTTCCTAAGGAAGATAAAAAGAAGGAAACATCTATGATGACTCACATACACTAAACATAATATAAAAAAAATAAAACAGACAGAAACAAATGCACAGCACACTCTGTGATGTCCTGCTCTGTTGCAGATTAAGTCTCTCTCGAAATTGCTTTGAGCCCTTCCAGAGGGAGAAAGCAAACATATGTCAATGTTTTGGTGAGTCACTTCCTAGAGATAGGCTACATTCTCATTACATGGTCTGCCATTAGCTGACAGAGTTGGAAAATGCTAGCACTTTTGAGATATAACTGTCCAGTTTGGCTGCTTGCAGGAATTTTAGGTCTGACTTTTCCCTTTAGGTTGACCCAAACTTGCACAGCTGTTTAACTTACAATAGGGGTGTTTTCATTGTGGAAGGAGAATGGCTTGTGTAAATGAGTACTTTATGGAAAGGTTTGGTCAGAAAACACTTTAATAGAAGACTATAACTAGGTCTTTGGATCCACAGAAGAATTACTCATTACTGGTTCTAGGAAATATTTGATGTGAAGATTTTACATTCTTTCCCTAAGCGTTTTTTTGTTTTGATTTTTTTGTTGGATTTTTTTGGTCAAAGGTCCGAGAAGTTTCAGTGCCCGAAAGAAAGATTTAAAGTATGCAGCTGTGAAGTTTTATCACAAGCATCCCATCAAGTTGACTTTTTAAATTCTGAGAGTTGCCCTCTTCAGAAACTAGTATTTAAATTTATTAAATTTTTAGTAGAACTCGTAAAGAAAAAAAAAGAATTCTAGTCATCACAGTTGCAAAAGGAAACTATAAAATATGAGCAAAGAATATTGTTAAAACTCAGAAAAAGATAAAAATCTAATTTAAGGCAGTTTTGTAATTTGCAGATTTTGAAGTTCTGCACTGTCAAAGCATCTTTTGTCAAGTTATACTTAGCAAGAAACAAAAATGCTGGTAAAACGTCCTTGCTGAAACTTCATGTAAGTGTGCTCCTTCTGCTGCTGAAATTTTTGCTGAAGGGGTTTTTTTTATTACACTCGTGGAAATAATGGGTGTTGAATAAATTTTCAACATTAGAAAGACACAATTCTTGACATTCCTGGTGTCCAGTAGAGAGCTCTCACACCTACCAGGGACATGTGGCTATAGTAGAAAGACCTTCTCCATGCATTCTTGAAATTTAAATTGTCCATATACAATTTTAAGGATTTATATGGGAAGGAAAGGTAATAATATTTTTTTAAATTCTACAGCCCATTATGTTGTACCAAACCTGTCAAAATTTTAAATGTGTGTGGGCTTTGCCTTTTTCTACACGTGGCTTTTCAGGAGTCAGACTTTTTCATATTTTCAGGCTTAAAAAGCAAAGCTGCCACAAATGACAAACACATGGTGGGACAGAAATAATAAAAATACTGCCAAGGCAACACACATTTTTCATGCAAACCATTAGCATTTTAGTATACAATAGTAACATTTGTGGTTATATTTTTGTGTACATGTGGTGAGATGAATTTAGTTACCTTTGCAGAGAGGAGCCGAACCATGAGCACAAGAATAGTCAGTGATATTTGACTTGAATCTAGAAAGACTGTTAAGTTAGATTCACATTTCTGTAGAAATTTCTGTGTTCATCTTTTGCTCTAGTATATGAAAATATTCAAACATTTATGTATAAATCCCCATTATAGCCTACTGATGTAGGAAAATAGTATCATTTTGCCTGAAGAAGGGCAACATACAAATGGAAAGATTTAAGAGTTTGAATTAAGGGCCTCATGGAGATTGATGCTGCTTTTACCTATGATGCAGTGTTGGTGCAGATACAAATGTTTATTAGATTGAGTAAAATCATATATTTGACAGATCCTTTCCTTGGATGAACGTTTTCACAAGGGGCTCTGTGCAGATGAAGTACTAGTAAGGAATTGCAAGGAGCTGTGGGCAGACTTTCATTAGATAGGTGTTTCTGGCTACAATTGTTAGGAATAATTCAGCTTTATTAGATTTTTTATAAATTTTAACTTATTTCTCTTGATATAGCAATGTGTTGATGCACTGAAATAGCTGGTGTCTTGGAACTTGGTGTCACATCAGTGGCAAAAGGAAATTCCCTCCTTGTCGGTATATAGACTAAGCTAATGGTATTTAATGGTATTGTCTAACATCTTCTTTACTGACCTGCTTGTCGGCTGTGACCAAGCCACATATCAGGAAAACATGATACCCCTCACATTTTCTTCTTTGAGTTATATACATGTGGCTTAGAATGCCTGTCTGGTTAGCTGTCAAAATTCAGATCCCACATTTCACCTGCAAGTGCCCCAGAAAATCCTCTTGAGTAATTAAAATAAAATAACAAGGGACAGGAGTCCTCTCTGTTCGACACAGCCTGCAGCTGAGTGTTCACTCTGAGTTGACACTGAGCAGTCAGACATTCTCATCTTCTCCTTCCCGTCCATTTCACAGTGAAATGTGTGGGCTAGGAAGCCACAGTGGAAGGGCTGCTAACCTGATGGAAAGCTTTCAGAAATGTCCCTATGCTAAATCAGGAGGACGTAAAAACCTTTCAGCTTGTTGTGAAAAATTGGAGGCAACAGCCTAGTGGAAGAACTATCACCTGAGACTGGGAAGAAGAGTTAAATTAATTGCTTAAGAGTCAGGACTTGGCTAATGTCACTTGAATGACAATAAAGTAATAGTGATAAAGTAATGCCCTTCATAAAGGGTCATTGGCTATCTGAGGACATGCAGTGCCTGATTCATTCCTACCTATACTTAAGATTTTTTCCAATGCAAATTTCCATCTAGAAACATCATAAAATTATGTTTGGCATAAAATTTTCTCTAAATACTCCAGTGAAAATTTTGCATCTGTTATTGTCTACTTTCTGTAAAAAGGCTATCCTGGTACAAGACCTTTCCCCCAAGCAAATTTGTTTTATTTTCATTTCAAAGGACTAGAATCCAGTGTGTGGCTTTTTCTTTTCCTTGATTAGCTTGATGCATGATTTTTAATGTATCCATTATTTGACTGATCTTGAAGTGGCTACAGAATGATTTGGTCATCACACAGATGTCCATGGAGGCTCAGTAGTCAGACTGTGATCACATACTGGAACATGTTACCTCAGCGATAGACTGGGGGCCATGGAGTTTCCCTTCTACACTGAAAAATTAATTAAGCAAGAGTATGGAGCAGCCTAACCTTTTAATAACAGTCCTCTTAGGCTCTGTTACAGATAAACTCTGTTAAGTAAGAAATGCTTATGATGAGCATGAGGCTCACAGAGACCGAAGCCTGTTCTCTGTGCTGAACCCTGGGTGTCCCAAGGCAGAGCAAAACTTCAAGTCTCCAGGATGTGCTAGGGTCTCCTCCTGACAGTATTATGTTGAAACAGTGACTGCACTTGTGAATGGCATGTTTCCTTATGATTACAGTCTGGCTACTTCTCCCTCCTCTCTTAATGTGTTTCTTACCTCTCAGATCAGATTCGCAGCTCAACTGGACCAGGTGTAACTTCACTTAAAAGGCTGAATGTGCTAATAGACGTTTCATCAAGGTAGTGCCTGACATGATATAGTCAAATACCAATATCAGAATCAAAAATCAATTAATAATCTCATTTTCACTTGAATCATAGCTTGATTAGGGTTACTAGTGTGCCAATATTTTACTCAGGTTTATTTGAGCTTCTAAGGAGCAAGACGTGAGGCAGAAATAAATTTTCTTTTCAGAATAGCAAAGAAAGGACTTTAGAACTTACAGAAATCCTCTTTTTCGTTCCACCCATGCTTTTTAAAATTATTTTTTCTTTCCTTGAGTGTGTCACAGGAAAATCATCTCCATAATTACTGTACGTTCATCAATGCTTGCACCTGTGCATGCTACCAGGCGCTGTTTAAAGCACGTTTAAAGTATTCCTACCCGCAGATGTCAGACTCCTACGCAGAGCTGACATCCCGCTGTAAAGCCTGGCCCCCTTGTGCCGCCGAGGGAGGCTCAGGGCTCCAGGAGCACAGTGAGAGCAGAGGAGGTGTGGCAGCCCCTGGCTGGCAAGGCGAGCGGCAGCGGCAGAGGACGCGGGGACGCCGGCGGCTCAGCCCCGGGGACAGGCAGCGCGCAGCGAGGAGCAGCAGCAGCGGAGCTGCCAGCAGCACACTCCGCAGCACAGCACAGATGTGTTTGTACATGCCTTCCTGACTTCTGTCTCCTGACCTTCCTTTCCCCATCCGCCCATGCTGGAATTACCATAACCCACTTTCAGGGCAGACACTTCCTCTCTCCAACTGGCGAGTCATTTCAGGAGAGCTTCGTTGTCTGAATACAAAGTTAGTAAAATCCTTCTTTATTTCCGCTTCCCCCTCCTGCTGCCTCCCAGCTCCTGCTCTAAAACTTGGCAGCCCTAAAATTGTGACACCTTTTCCCTAGCCGTGATGTGCTCCCTTTCTTACAGCTCTCATTTCTGGTATGGTGCTGCACTCAGCAAGCAAATAAGTTTTCCTAAGAGCTTTCTTTTTTTAAAGCTAAAATTGTCACCACCAGTTTATCAGCTCATGCCTTCAATAGCACTAGCCTTCATGATTCACAGAAGCTCAGTTCTAAGGAAATATATTGGTAGTATAGAGCAATTATTGTGTTTTTCAAATATTTATTTATGGCTAGCATTGCAAGATCTTGTGTGCTCTGTGCCTCTGTTTATGGATGCAAATCTCTTCTCTTCCCCAGCTATTTCTATTTTGTTAGCATCTAGAATCCTCAGCAATGGCCCCGGATCCTTTAGTTATATATATGGGAAAAGAAAATGTACCCTTTGAGGAAATCAACACGAGCATAGCAGAATTCTGAAAACTTTTTACTTGTTACCATTTTGTTTTCTGGATGTGTATTAAAGGGAATATGAATGTCAGCTGTTGGAAGTACGTGTGGGAATTTTTCATCTCACAAGACTTCTGTTCTAATTTTCATTATTAACCTTAATTCTGAGGGACTGTAAACGTTTAGATGATGCAGAATGGTGTCCTTTTCCCCTGAACTAGAAACATTATTGAGATAGCAGCTGCTGTACAATTTTCTGCAGCAAAATGCATGCTGAAATGTACAACATATTAACTAGACTATTTCAGTGGAAGTGCAAAGGCTTTTTTGCTGAAGACAGATTATTCTTAAAATAAAAGTATACACATGCACACACATGTAGTAGAATTAGAGTCTATAAGTAAATCAACTTGACCTTATAGGTACTACTCTTGAAGTTGCCCAGCAACTTAGTAAATAGGGGGAGTGTAGAAAATGTAAGGAAATGAGACATAACTGCCCAAAATTAAAAATCCAAAACACTTTTTCTTTGGGGGGCAAGCAGTGACCCTTAGGAGTAACATCAACAGTTTTATATCATGCTCAGAACCGGCATCTCAGCAGCAGAGCATCACTAGCAACTGTGCACAATGTGTTTGCCCTCCAGTAAATAAATCAATGAGAGAATAAATAGCGTGGCAGGAAAAAACAGAGTGAGGCACATTTCCTCCTGAGATACAAGCTCATCCTTTTCACAAATTAAGAGAGAATTAGAAGAGGAGAAGGAAGTGGAACATTCTACTGCTGAACAAATGCCTTAAATGTTTGTTACAAACAAAGGTAAAGCAATGACAGGAAACCTGGGGTTCAGATTGAGGTATTAATCTCTCCAGATTATACCCAAGAGGAATTTTTATGAATTATATGGTATGGTTTTGTTTTGAAGTCTAATGTAAAGGACTTATATTGGCTTATCAAAAGCTGACTGAGGTTTACCCTTAAAACAAACTACACAAAAATTACAACTAAAGCTCTCATAAACTGCAGGTAACTTGAGGACTTTATCTGCTATTTGCTAGAGGATAAGCTGAGGTAAACAGCAGGTACTGAGTGTTTTATCAAAACAGTTAAGTCGGTGTTAAATTGGCACATCTGTTTTGAAATGAAACTAGACACACATTCACCTGTCTTTTTGTTTATCCTTTGTTGGTTTCTAGGCATTTTCATTTGTATTTCTAATCAGACTCACTTTGATGATAAATATATAAAAGTTGGTTGTCTTGTATCTGTGACAAGGGCCTGAACATGCAACATCATCTCAACAAAGAAACAGTTAATATCTTTTTTTTAGACCATCAGAGAGAAAAAAAAAAACCCACACCAGTTTTTGGCCTCAACAGAAAAGCTGTATAACTAAACTTTAAAACAGGGGATGAGTGCCTTTGTTTTACCTGTGTTTTGCATGAGATTTTTGATTGTCAGATCTGCTGGTGAGTAGAACTTCTCGAGCCTGAGAGCATGCCTGTTTTTTCCAGCTGGTCCCATCGATGAACACTATCGCTGGCTCGCCAAGCTCATCTCCTTTGATAGAAGTATTTAAAGGGCAAAGATATTTTTCTCTGTCATTTTATTAATAATCACATAGCACTTGTATATTGTCCTCAAGATACTGGAAAAACATGAATCCTCTCAGCTGTCAACTGTGGATGCATTTAAGGTCAGAAAATGCAAACACAAAGGGAAAAGTGTGCTACCACAGGCTCAATGAATTGAATATCATTGATTCTTGGTTCCAGTCTGTCCTTAGTTTATTGCACACAGCCCAAGCCAGCAACAGCGAAGAACCAGTTTCCTAAAAATAATCATGTAGCCAAAAATACCAGTGCACAAAATACGGTTGGACTACATACTTGAAGAGGGTAAAAGAGTCTGTGTTCCATCTATAGAACAAGGTCTTGATCATCTTCCAGAGTACATATAGCAGATTTAAGTTCTCAATAAAGGCAGTTCTCCACAAGCTTCCCTTATATAGTAAGCATCCCTCAAATCAGTAATGATAAGCCTAAATCAGAAAAAGAAAAGCAAAAATCTAGTATCTGTGTTCAGCTACTGAAAGCTCTACTCTGCACACATTATCTCAAATTATTTCATATATTTCTTAATGAAAAATAGATTATTAATTGTGTTAGCATTCGTCTACTTTAAATTGTGTATTTACTAGGTTCTTATTTCTATCACAAGGATTCCCACTACTCTGTCAGCTTACCCTTAAAGGCTTTTAAAAGTGCTCAAGTGGCCTGGCTGGGAAGCTGTTCAAGATGGTCTCTTGAGGAACCAAGTAGGTGCTCTCTAATCTTCCAGGAGAAAGTGGGGATAAGTCATCAAGAGAAGTCAAGAAGAAGAAGAGATGCTGGGGGGTTTTCTGCCAGTTACTTCTGTTTGACTGTCAAGACATCACAAGACTCTTAATATCTGGGTATTTGCTAGTTACTGTTTAAAAGTATTGTTTAACTGCAAATCTTACTGGGGTTGATGCAGAACTTTATACTTCTCCTGAGCCATGAGGATTCTGGTAACAGTGCTTTGAAATTGCCAGGCAGTGTTCAGTGAATGTGGTAAAGAGGCAGTGTACCCAGGGAAGGGCTGTCATTGGAGACACAAGCACGGAGTGAGATATTTCTCTCTTCAGATATGGGGCTGCAAACTGAGTGGAATATTCCTGGCTAGCCCTGGTCATCAGGCTGGTATCACATCTTTCCTTAGATATTACAGTACTGTACTACTTTGGTCAAATAGTATATTCTACATGAATGTAGAAAGGGAAACACTCCTAGGAGTCAAGAGCTAGTTTTCTGATCTATTTCCATCATCAGAAACAAATGACAATAAAGAAGTGAATAATCTCAGTAACACGGGAAGGCTTCTTCGAGCCTGTAATACAAACACAAATGTTAGCTGGGTATTCTCTAATATGTAACTATGCATCAGAAAACATTTTCTAAACTTTGAGACAGCTATTCATTAAGCTCAGCTTTGGACCATCTTCAAGTAAATTATATATATGTCTGTGGCTATTTGTTCTTTATCACAAGGTGTGTACTCTCAAGTCATGTGACCATTTTTTCATCTTTTCATATTTAAAGAAATTCTACTGGATCAGAGCAGGTGGATAACAGTAGATCAACAGTCTTTTCTCCCAACAGGTTTGATGAACTAGGAAAGAATTCAGGATGGAGGTGACAGAGACCATGCTTACCACTGCAAGTTTGACAAAAACTCTTAAAAATTAAATAATCAGTTTCTTAAAACATACTGTGTATCTTCTTTCATACAGAAGCATTTGCTTTACTAAGATATGTAAATAATTTAAAAAGCACTTCCTGCCTGCTCTTAAAAAACCTCAACACAACAAGAACAACAGAAAACCACCCAAAACCTCACAAACCCATAAAGGATAGGGTCATGTGCCTCAAACAGCTATCTTTATGTTGGAGTTGCCATGCCATGGAATAGTTCTAATATCTTGGAGAGCAAAGCAGCTTTTTTTACGTCCTGTTTCTGTTTATACATTGGCTTTTCATCAAATTTTCTTTCTTCCTTAATTTCTCACATACAGCTTCCCACCACCACTAGAAAACCTGATCACCTTCATCTGCTCAAATCCTCTTCTTTCCCTTTTTCCTTCAAAGAAAAACCCTCAAAGTTTATTCTTTTTGCTGGGAGCTTACTTGCCAAAAGGGAAAGTCAATCATAAGAAATAATGTAAGTACTTTCTAGAAGTAAAAGAAAAGTGGTTGCTGGTCCCTCTTAACTCTGTCAGAATATCATAAATTCCTTGCTGTGAAACAAGTTTGAAAGTCTGTACTAGTAAAATGGTTTCATGTGTGCATATTTAAATGTTTGAAGCCTTCTTCTTTTACCACTTCTCTTTGCCTTAAATGAGTGTTTCTTAATTACGGTTTTACCTGTTAGATAGCACTGGTGGTCCATCAATCCTAATGTCTTGTCTCTCACAAATATCTGAGCTTAGTGCTTCAGAGAAAAGTGAAAAGTCTGTGGTGCCTTTGAGAGGCTGAGATATACTCAGAGGGAACAGGCATTTGACTCTGATGTCTACAGTCTTCAGCCAGCTTTGTGAAATACCAGTTGGAATTTCTCTTGCCATAGTAAAACTAATACGCCTTAAAGTTACTGAGAGTAATCTGTCACCTTGTAAATTCATAAAATGTTGGATGAAAAAAATAAAATGTAAGCTTTTAGGGGATGGAGGAGTAAAATGCCTTTGTGTTTAAAATTTGAATTCAACAGAAGCTGGAGTTTGTGGAGTTTACAAACTTATAGTTGATTTTTGTACTTTATATTATTTGTAAGTGCTCTCAAGTGCTGCAAATCTGTAATCTGTTTTCCTTAGTGTATAAAGAATTTGAAATGCAACCTTTGCTTTGTGAAGGATTTTCTAAGAACTACATTTAATCTGTAATGTATTCAGAAATTCACCACCACAGATAAGGGAATTACTGCTTGTGGAGTTATGAGTATTAACTCTCTTTTGGAAACCACAAATTCATAAACAGTATCACATACATAGAGAGTTTGGGGGGTATTTGAATATCAGAATTTGATGTAGTGTGATGTTCAGAAAAACTGCATTATTACCTGGATCTTTTTTTATAGTAGAATATTATAAATAACATTCATTCTGGAATTATTTGGTAAACTGTAGCGTGGTTGCAGCAGAATCGATGGTTAGTACAAAAAATTGCTTTTTTTCGATCTTGTTGCCCAGTGAATTTTTCATACATAAATGTCTAAATAAACTTGCTAAAAGCTTGATCTTATGAATTTCAGGTTAAGAAAGAAATGCTACCAGTGTTATTTTTGTGTCTGCTCAAAAATTACACAGATGGTTTCAGCTCCAGGAGTGGTTACCCAGTATGCTGTACAAGGAAAGGGCAAGTTATATGAATCTCTTTATTTTAGATGAACTCTCTCTCAGTGTGACACTCCTACCTCAGATCAATGACAGGTCAGTGATAATGCTAACACTCTGCACTGAAAACCAGCACCTGCTTTAGTATTGATTCTCACAGAATGTGTAGCTGGGTGGTCAGTTAGCAGTGTGCTTTTGGAGAACCCTCTAGTGCTATAACCATATCAACCGCCACACAAACTCTCAGAGATATTTGACCTCAGATAAAACTTTACAGTGTATATTTATAGCTAGCACCAGAGTTAAATGGGTTTTAAAGTGGATTCGTGTAGTTATGCTAGGCTGCTCCTGAGGTTATCAGTTCAGCAGCTGAGCATGTTTGCTTGTTATTATTGTGAGCAAGAGTTATGAGCTTTAGTTAAAGATAGAGCCAATCCACTCCTGGTCACAAACCAGGGTGGAGAGGCTCAGGCTTTCAGCAGATCTCCCATCCTCTTCCTCTGTGTGTTACTAATGGTTTCTTTGTGTCAAGCAGGCATGTTTTTTCTTAAGATAAGTATTGGAAAACAAGGATCAGAAAAACAGAGCTTCTTAAAACAAGAAATTTTCTTGTTGTTGTCATAGACTTTCTTTTAAAAATACAGCAAAGTTGTTGTATGTGTGGTGTCATTTTCAAAGTATTGTTATATATTTTCTTCTTTAAGATGGCATCTACACTGAGAGAAAAAACATTTCATTCTGTAAATGAAATTGCCTTTTTCCCACCCTCACATTCAGACACATAGCTAAAACCTGTTTCATCTGAGTGGCAAAATCAAAGGTGTGTTCTGCTTTGCTACGTTTTCTGCTGGTAGGCTTCAGGCAACAGATGTGCTGGCATCCTGGTGCCTAATTCTTCTACATCATCTGGCCAGCCTAGACCTTGAATCACTCTTGTTTCATGGTTGCAAAGATCTCAGAAAGGTGCAGAGCATGTCCAGCATAAAGACTGAATCTAAAACTATCACAAGGTCTCTATGGCATATGCAAATATCTTGAATCCATTGATCTTAATGCAAATGTTCTTCTAGTTAACTCCAGAGATGATGCTGTTTGGGCAAAGCAAAAAAGGAGTGCCATGTCAGTGTACTTGACCTGCATTTATCTCTAAGGACATGGAAAATTCAAGTCCTAGATTTATTTCATGATCCTTCTATTTAATTTCTTGACTATTTTTTTTCCCCAAAATTTCTCTGATCAAAATCTACAATACCTGCATCATATCTATTGGTTATTTATTTCCCTTTGAGTATGTATCACTGAAAATCTCCATTGTGGAATCTGTGATGCAAGCACATGCACGAAGCCAAGAAATTTTGGGTAGAGAACATCCTAGGAAGAGAAACATTGGTGAGGGATGGCTGCAGTGAAATGCTGATGCATGAAATCTCATAATTATCAGCTCTGGCAAGTGCATTGTGCTTGGCAAACTGTGATGTGCTGACCCAAGGGTCATGCAGACAAAAAGTTAAACAGCTCATTTCAATCAAAGTAATGGGAATAGGCAGGTTACAAATAAAGGGATGCCATCAAGCTGCCTTTCTGGCACAATCTACATGTCAATAGAACAGGTTTACATGAGAGTAACCTTCAGAACACTATTCCTTTCCATTGGTATATATATCTTAGAAATAGTATTAGGAATTATTTGGTCATAAGATAATTAAATTTATGTATGTGGAGATTTCTTTACCTGGCTACTCTTTGTAATGGGATAGTTAGCTCTTGATATTTCTTTTCCTTCAAAAAAAGTGTGAAGTATAGCCTAGAATAAGGAATTCCTGCATGGTTCAGACTCACTCCTTGTAGGAATGAGAGAAAGATTTATACTCTAGAATTACTCAGATACCTGGAGATGGGACAACTGGTTCATACAATTCGCTGTTTATTTGAGCCTCTCTCCTCTCTGCACCTCTGAATTTACCTGTGGTCTCTGAAATCATGATAACAGTTTTCCTGGCGCTGATATGTCACCACTAAAAGAGAAGCTTATTTTTTCCACTTTTGGTATGAAAACAACCAAGTCTGTGACATATCCATATAAACCTGATCTTTAATGCAACACTCTGCTTATACTAGGATTGTGTTAATTTATATTGTAAAAAAGAAACAGAACAACTTACATAAAAATAGAATAAAATATGCTAAGTCAACCACAGTGTAAATTCATGGTCATCATTTTACATGGTGACAGCCCAATATGTCTTGTTTTGTCGAGTGACTTTCAGTTCATGTGAAAAACGTTAGAAATTAAACCTGCAAAATTCATTGGTTACAAAGCATCCTGCTACATGTTGATATGGAAATATTTTGTGCCATGAATGTGCTAGTGGTCTTCAAAATGTTGTAAGGTATTCAATACAAATTGAGGTGTTTGTACAGAGGATGTTCAATATCTTAAAAGAAAAGTCTGGGTTTCTTTAGTCAGCAATTGCAATTACAGTATGTTCTTTGCTAATGTCTTTGTGTAATGATAATACATAATCCATCCCTTGAGAACCAAAAAGTTAAGGGTTTCATATATTTAACTTTGTGTAACTGTGTACAAGACAGCAGTGCTATTGTGAAACAGATTATGTTTATCAAGTAACACATATTTGTGGAGCGTGGCAAAAATATTTGGTTGCTTAAACCAGTGAATTGAAATGCAATTTAGCCGTCACTCATCTAGAAATGACACTTCCCATTTAGCAGTGTCCTGTTCAAATCTTAGAATCACAGAATAATGTGGGTTGGAAGGGACATTTAAAGGCCATCTAGTCCAACCCCTGCAATGAGAAGGGGCACTTTCCACTAGACCTGTTTCCTCAAAGCCCTGTCCGGTGTAGCCCTGAATGTTTCAAAGGATGGAGCATCTACCACCTCTCTGGGCAATGTGTTATTTAATACAAATTTTGGAAATGCCTATGTACAGTATTGCGTGTCATGGCTTGCCTTTGATATATCCTTATTGAAACTTCTGTATATTAATTGTATGCATATTTAAGTGGAGGATAAAAAAATACTTTGGTACCTGTACTATGAAAGAAGGAATATCTATGAAGGGATCTGGTAACAGGATTAATTTAAGAAATGAAATTGCTGCCAAAATTATCAAATTAGATACATGTATATAAAGTCATTATAATATTGCTAGGGGGAGGGGTTTCTGTGATAGCCAATAGGAAATTCTGCATTAAGGTTGTCCTCTTGCTTATGGATGTCTCTTACCTTACTATAAACAAATGTAAATTGCAAATAATTATGTGTGCATAGAAACAATATCATGAAATGGTACCTAATGATTGGTATCAAGTGCTTCCTCCTCTTCGGTGTTTCTTCTCATCTCCCAGCATGTCCTACCTGACACTTCTCGTTTGGGAGACATGGTAATTCAATGTCTTCCTGCTAAATTGTGTGAGACATTTCTATGCATAAAGACTTTTGGGATGAAGACTTTCCTAAATGGGTCTGATTGGGCTGATCAGCTACTTCTGATCCAGATTGAGTGGCATAAAGGACTTCCAGCTGTTATTAATCCAAACTCAGCAGCCCCCAAAATCAGGCACAGCATTTAATGTATGTTTTACAGAAGTCCTTGTATAAAGCTATTAATTGAATCTATTTGTAGGATCTATTCAGAACGAGACTTGGTACTGATGATGAATGGCTTCATTGTGCTAGGTCATTATGGTCCAAGTAATTTTGTTGGTTAGTACTTTTCATTTTATACCTAAAAATCAAATAATAATGATGAATTGCAGAGAAATAAAAAAAGGTATAATTGGCAAAATAGATTATTACACCCTGTGACTGGAGGTAATGAATTGTAGCAGGAATTAAAGACAAAGCTTTACCAGTTAAACTGAATTTAATCTGTCTAAGTAGTGAAATAAATATTTCTGTAAAGCCATAGTATTCTTGGGTTATCTAAAGGTAATATGAAGTCCACAGCCCATACATCTTTAAATTAGTAGTGTTCAAGGGGCTTAACCCTACAGGTTTGATTAATAACAAGTATTAGGTCATGACCAGTGTGGTTAAGTGCAAAATCAAACCAGAACCAAAATCAGGCCATGCCTAAACATGCTAAAGAGCCTTTTGCCATTTCTTGTTTGTGCACAGCCTACCTCCAAAGTCTCATCTGGCAAAAAAAAAAGTCCTGTTCAGAACAGAGAAATCGCTTGATGATCAGTGCTCAGCATCACTTAGTGGTATGATCAGAACTGCACAAGTAGGAGTTGGTAAACTGGCAGGTATTGGGTGTGGCCATGGTTCAGACCAAACTGAATATGCAAGGAATGTGTATACTCTTCATGCCCCTCAACATCCCTACCCTATTTCAGTAAATTCATTGAGGTTTAAGCCTGCACTCTGTAAAATCCTAATACATGTAGCTGGAGAAAGACATATTTGATATCATATCATTCTGAATTGTTGAATCATTCAGTGATACAACAGTATCTGATATGGTTGGTTTGCATATTTTTAATGTTTTATCACATTCTTGTCAACATGTGTTAATAAGGAAAAGAGCTATAGAATTCTAGAAGCAGATAAGGTAATTAAATGCTTTAAAAAACTAATCACAAAAATAATTGATTTATATTTGTTGCCAAAGGAGGTAAATTGTGCGTCCTTCATTAGTAGTTGAGAGGAGTTGCTATATAGGAGATTTCTTGAGTATGGATGCTTTATTCATTCTGACTTTCCCCTTGCAAATATATTCATCTGGAGTCTAACAAAGATTTAAGAATGCTCTTGTAGCTTGAAAATTTTAGTCTTTTAGCTCTCTAAACAGGTTTTGGAAATAATTCCATGCATTTCTTAGTAAGGAGCCTGTTAGCTAGCTTTCATTTAGATTGTGTGTCCTTTACTTTTCAATTTCTTTTATCCATTAAAAATAATAAAAATACCCCAGCAATAGAGCTCTTTGAATAAAATCATTCTAGGAGTTGTAAAAGTTTGAATTCGCAGTACAAAAGGGAATGTTTCCCATGCAGGGATTGTGGAATGCTAATAAGCCTGGCACATCAACTTGCGGCAGCTCCTTACAAGTCCTGTAATTCAAAAAGTTCACCTTGAAGTTTGCATATAATTTTGCCATTCATTGTACATGTAACTTTCATTGTTAATGCTGGCATTCTTTTTCATTCCAAGACTGAGACAATCAGGTTTCAGTAGCAACCTTGTCAACACATTAATTTCTTTTGGTAATGTTTTTTTTGTCCCCATGTCACTTTCCCTCCCTCTAGCTTCAGTTACTGTGATATAATCTTATTTTATTTTCTTTCTCCTATAACTCCTGCTATTGTCAACACACATTGATTTTCCAGTTAAACATGGTGCTTTCTGAGCTTTTTGTATTTCAGTCCAATTGGATCAATCTTCTTTCTTTTACAGCACTTATAATACTTTAAATTTAATGGTGGAGGTTTTGTTGGTGGATTGCTTTTTTTTGTTGTTGTTGTTTGGTGTGGTTTGATTTGTTTGTTGGTTGGCCTTTTTTATGGACAGCAGGTAAAGGCAGGAGATTCTGGGCCTCTGCTCTCATGAGACCCCAGCTGGAGAATTCCATCAAGCTCTGGGGTCCCCAGCACAGGAAGGACATTGGTTGCTGGAGCAAGTCCAGAGGGGGCCACCAAGGATGATAAGAGGGAAGGAACACTTCTCCTATGAGAAGAGTTTGAGAGAGTTAGGGTTGGCCAGCCTGGAGAAGAGAAGGATCCAGGGACACCTGATAGCACCTTCCAGCAGCTAAAGGGAGCTACAAGAAAGGTGGAGAGAGAGTTTTGACAAGGGCAGGAGGTGAAAGGACAAAGGGGGATGGCTTCAAACTGAAAGAGGGCAGGTTTAGATTAGTTATTTGTAGGAAATTCCTGTGGAGGGTGGTAAGCACTGGTATGTCTTGTCCAGAGAAGTTGTGGATACCCCATCCCTGGAAATGTTCAAGGCCAGGTTGGATGCAGCTTTGAGTAGTCTGATCTTGTGGAAGGCGTCCCTGGCTATGGCCAGGGGGCTGTAACTGGATGGTCTTTAGGTTCCCTTCCAATCCAAATTATTCTATGATTCACTGTTGCTATCTACCCACTGTCTCCTCATCTTCTGTGCTAGGATCCTGAATATTTCAGATCAATTACTACGAAGCTGAAGGTTTTGGAAATCTTTGGGATATTTTGTGTAGGCATTGGGCATTAAAAACACGAATGAAAAGAAAATACACAGATAATGCAGCAAAAGACTATAATTAAGCATTAAAATATTTTTATGCCTCTTTTATTTTATTGTTCTAGTGGAAGAGGAATACATATAGTATTTGAGAAAATAAACCAGGAAATTTTTAAAAGGGTTTCCTTGTGAATTTGAATTGAATGTGTGTAATATTTCTAGGGATTACCAAGGAATAACCTTCACATTTCCTTTGTCCCTTCTTGTGCGTTTTAGCTGTGTGTATAAGGAGGTATAAAGTACAAAATCATAGAATCATATAATATCCTGTCTTGCAAGGGACTCACAAGGATCATTGAGTGCAGCTGCTGGCCCTGCACAGGACACCCCGAGTCACGCCATGTGCCCGAGAGTGTTGTCCAAATTCTTCTTGAACGCTATCAGGCTGGTGCTGTGACCACTGCCCTGGGGAGCCTGTTTCAGTGCCCTGCCACCCTCTGGGTGAAAAACCTATTCCTGATGTCAAATCTAAACCTCCCCTGGCTCAGCTTCATGCCAAACCCTTGGATCCTGTCACTGGTCACGAGGCTGAAGAGATCAGTGTCTGCCCCTCCTCTTCCCCTCATGAGGATGTCGAAGACCACAGCCAGTTTCCCTTTCTCTAGGCATGCTGAGCAAATGATGAGTGAAAAATTAAATCAATTGTTTAGGCAATTAAATATTTATTTAATTGGTATTTAAAGACATCTCATGAGGCTATGATATCTTAGTCTGACTTGGAAATGAGTATGCATCCAAATAAGGTGTAATGTCATGCACAAAATAATGTCTCATGAGTGTTAAAAGAGTGGAAAGTAAATAATTGGGGTCTAGCTCCTGTGGAAAGGTAAATGAGATCTGCAATTTTAGTTTTCTTCCTTCTTCTCCCTCCTGCCCCTGTCTGTTAGACTGTCTTGCATGTAAATGGTAAAATTTTCACATGACACCTTCAATAACAGTGTTAAATTTTGAAAAATGTGTATATCTCCCTGCAAACATAGTGTGAGATATAAGCATATAAAAAGAATCTGAAGCAAAATGAATTCACCTGACTAACTTCTGTCTGAAAAGCATTTAATCTCTATTTGCTCCTCCCCAGAAGACAGCTGGGTACAGGGAGGGAAGATAAACACCCCTGTCTTTACTTCTCAGCAAAATATCTCAACCATGACCAAGAGGAATTGCCTAGAGGCATGAAAGAAATGGCACACAACATCTATTCAATCTTTGTTGTTTCTACCATCACCACTTAGTGCAAATATATAGTATGAAGCATTTCATGAAGATGACTTTTCAGGTGAGAACTGGGCTGAGACTGCTTTGCCTTTCTCAGCCCACTGGACAGGTATCCGTCAGAAGGTAACAATATCTGGCAGTAGCTGTTGCAGTGTCGAACTGCACAATCTAATGCTTTGTAACTCTACGCCCACTGTCATGAAGTTTAAGAACCTTAGCATGTAAAAGCCATATCGTATTACAAATTACTCTCCTACTTCATCAATGTATTTTGCTCAACCAGCATCAACCTAGGTCCTAAGAAAAATCTCCTCAGCCCCCACTAGCTGCAGCAGTTCCTCAGCTTTGGATACTTTTGAGCACAGACCTCTTTCTCTCACCAGAGCTGGGCTTTATATTCTGGCTGTAGTTACAACATACACAGAAGAAAGTTACAGTCAAGGTGTGTCCATGGAAAGGCCTCACATTTCAGGTAAAACACTTCCAAAAGACTGAGGGAGTCATTAATGCCTTTCTGCCTGGCCGTAGAGAAAACTACTTTTGGGATACAGTTTGAAGTCCTGATCCTCTGCAATCGTGGCAGGTGAACTATAAAACAAAAGAGGTGCAGAGGTGTTTTGGGAGGAGTGTCTCTCTTTAAAAGGATGTTGGAAGTCCTCTATTTATATCACTCGGTGTAGGAAGAAAGGGAATGAAAGGACTGAGAAGAATAACACTAAAGGCCGAACTGAAAGGATTATGTACAAGAAACAGTAGATTTTTCACTGGCTCTGAGTACTGTTGGGCTGGAGAGAACATGATATAAGCTTCTGGTATGCCTTTCCATGGTAATAGTGGATTTAAAAAACAAAATCTTTGTAAAATGAAATAAGATATATTTATGAGCAAGATTGTATGTCAAATTTGTTTATAATACCAGAGACTAGATTTAGTAAACCTGAAAATCTCATATTAGCCCTATGTTTTTGAGCTACCGTTAATATAGCCATCAAAAGTAAAAATCATATTTGGACAAATCCTCAGAGGTGTATTTAGCTACTACTGTCAAAATCATTGGGAATATAATAAGCTAGTTTGTTATTCTGCCCAGAAATTTATATAGTAGAAAAGTGTGTTTTATTATAGAGTATTACGCCACTGTAGATGGGATAGAATTGAGCAGCTCACTTGTTAGGGTGCTGTATCTGACACAGTCCAGGTACAAACACCTTGATTGCCGCTGGAAAGGAAGCTCGTAGGAATGCAGATTTGTGTTCTTGTCTGCAGAAGATAAAGAAGAATAACGTACGTGTGTTTGATATAATGGGAACAGCAAAACTGTCTAAAATATTCTCAGCAAGGCTGCACTCCAGGAGCTTATTAGAAAGGAGGTAAAATAAACAAATCTGTTTTTACAACAGCTGCGCATTGCTGGAGCTTAAGTTGTTGGAAGGAAGCTAGAGGAAGAAAATGATAAAGCATCAAAAAAGTGAGGTAATTGTGTTGTGCTGATAGCATGATTGTGTTAAGGAAGGGATAAATAACCATGTTTAAGGTGGATGATCCAGTGAAGGATAGCAATACAGAAATTAAGAAGGGGAGAGAGGGACTTTAACTGAAGACAATCACAAATGCTGATTTTCTCTTTAGTTAAATATACCGTCTTCTCATTTATTCTTTTTAAATAGGAAGAAGCAACTCAGTTGTCACATAAGATGATGAAATTTTTTTATTCCCTGACTAAATCTTCCATCTGGCAGCTATGTAAGTACATTGTGCTAATAAATATATTCTTTCTAAATGTCTCTGACATCTCTCTACAGGAACTCTCTGTCAGATAAAGTTCAAATTTTGATAATTTAGCTAAGTAAATTTTTAGGTAGGATTAAAAAGCATAAGTTGTCATTCTTTCTTGCATAAATACCACCTAACAATTTCTGCAGTTAGTTTTAGACTTTGAACATTTCAAAATATGTCTTGGCAGGACCACCAAGTTGTAACCATGACCCCAAAGCCCAGCTGAAGATTGCTCACCCCTGGAGTACTGCTGAGGGCAGCAACCCTTCTCCATTCTTCCACACTGGAGAGGCTGCACCTGGAGCACGGTGCCCAGGTTGGGGCTGCTCAGTAGGAGAGAGAGGCTGAGCTCCTGGATGGAGCCCAGCAGTGGGACACAGGCTGGTCAGGGCAGGAGCACAGAACGGACAAATAAAGGCTGTGAGACCTGGGATTGTTCAGCCTGGAGAAGGGGAGGCTGACAGGAAGGAGCCCTGATTGCTGCCTGATGGGAGTATGTAGGGGAGACAGATTGTTTTCCACAGTGACAGGATAAGAGAATGGATGCAGGCTGCAATGCAAGGAATTTGCATTTCTAATTGGAGAAAAAAAATGTTCATAAAGAATTAGGGCAGGTTCACATATCATCACAGGACATACTTGAAGCTTGACTGGGTAAGGTCCAGAGCAAACTGATTTCATTCTGAAGTTGGATCTAAGATCTTTAAAGTAGGTCCTTCTCTGAGCAGAGAGAGTAGACTTAATAAACTCAAATAATGAGTAGACTTAATAAACTCAAATAAACTCTGTTATAAGCTGTTCTGCCTTCCCAGGAAAATTCAGTTATCATTTGATAAGGAGATATTTTCTCATACTTCAAATGGGTAAGCTGAGGCAGCAGTTAAATAGGCTGTCTAAGGTAACAATGCTATTTAATGGCATCAGATTTCAGTAAATATTTGCTTTAAGCATTTCTTATTTCTCATTTGAAATATGCCTTCATACATTTTCTTAGAATCTTTGTTTATCCTAACTTACTGGGCCAGCTCTTTTTTTCGCAGGTTACTGATCCATGATGTATTAGCAATACTGAATTGTTTATGTACTTCTGGTTTGGGGTTGTTGGTTGGTTGGTTTTTGGTGGTTTTGGCTTTTTTTTTTTTTAATTTACCCTTGCACATTTTCATTTATTGCAATGTCAGGAAGGCACGACAGTTTCATTGCGTGTGTGAATGAATATACAAAGGTTAACCATTGCCTTTAAGCAGACAAAATGAAGACATGGGAGTATGCCTGCATTGATTCCAGATGACATCTAATTTTTAAAAATTATTATTGTTCAAATAAATGTGAGGAGAAAAGTAAGCTGATCTTATACACATACATACATATGTCTATATAGATACACATACCAGACTGATTTGTTAAAAAAACACCAGCATATAGAAAATGGAAAATGTTGGCTTTAGGGAGCTCCTAGGGGAATTTGCATTCACTGCTCCTCAGCCAGGCTGTGTGCTGACAAAGAATTCCTGACATATCAGTCAGCTCCTGAGAAACAGGTGCCAAAGCCTGCTTTGTAGGTGCTATTTAGTGCCTTTTGCTGCCTTACAAGTGTGTGAAGATCACCTACACCAATACAGCAAAACGGTAGGTTAGAGCCTTCATGGTTATATTTAAAGGCTTTCTAAAGCCTCAGTAACAGTAGTTGATGGGCATGTTACCTGAATATAAGCTAATGATCATGTTCCTGTGAGCCTTGAGGATTTTGCTTTGCTTCATACCTCATGTATATTTCCAAATTTAAAGACCTTGAAAGTGTATTTGCAAGTCCTACGCTCCCTCTAGTCTGCAAACTGCAGGCCAGGGTCTCTCCATAAAAAGTCAGTCAGTATCTGTCTCATCCCATTTCTATTTTTAATTGAAAAATTGTGGCTCAAAGCAGAGATGAAAGAGTCAAATTGTAGTCCATTTACTAGAAAGAAGCTCATGCTAGTTATGGCATTAAATTTTTCATTAAATACAAGAAAAAACTTCTGCAAAGTGCTTGCACATAGCGCAGCTGTAAATTCTTGTTTATCTGCCGTGCTGCAGTTTGTGTCTGTGTTTCTTCTCTTGTTGTGATTATTGAGGAATGTTTTTTTCTTTATTTTTTGGAGTTCTACAGTGCTGGCATTTATCAAGAGAAGACACACAGCACACAAATTATTTATTTGCATAAATAATGGCACTGGGCCAAGTACAGCTGGGGTGGTTGCCAGCACAACTCCATTGAAGTCAAAGGAATTGCACCACGGGTGAGTTTGACCCTTGGCTCAGGTCATGGAGGACTTTGACATGACAATTTTCAATGATGCTTCAGCTGTTTGAGGTAGTTGAGTCTGAGTTTGCTTTTTGGTTGAGTACTGTATTTTGTTTCAAATAAAGGAGCTGAACTTCTGCTCAATGGGGTGAATGGGGCTTTTGTTAGTGGACTACTTCTGCAGTTTCTGTCCTCACTTAATCTGCTGTGAATGCTAAATAACTCAATTTCATAAGATGTCATGACAATAGTACTGGGGTCTAGTGAATTCCTGGGAAGATGTACTGTGCTGAATATTTTATGGGCTTTGCTCTAATCTTGTGCTTAATATATTGTATTTTAAGTGACAAGATGCTGCCTGTTGCCTGAATGTCAGCACTCTGTTACACCAGTTAGAAACCTGCAAACAGCACTGATTTTTCATGGTGCCTGGTTAGGTTTGTCTCATATGCATCCACTTGTAGTAACCAGCTTCACAAATAAAGAATGAATTAATAAATAACTTCTATTGTGCAAGGATGGAACAAACTCTGCTAAGCATTTAGATGTAAGGCAGGTCAGTACGTTTATAACAGTATTATAAACACACTAAAAAGCCAGAGACTTATCAGAGGAAACCAGAACAGATTTGGATGTTAAATTTGGGGCAGAATGAAGGAATGGCACACTGATCCAGACATCAGATTCATATTGCTAAGCACTGTTGAGTCAGTATCTCAGCATTAAACAGAGGCACCTGTCACTTGAAAATCATTAAAATTCAGGCCTGGGTTTAATCGATCATTTCTAGATTGTGAGAGCATCACATCTTTTTTAATAGTAGGGCTTTTTCTTAGAGTCAGATGTGAGGATCATGTAGTGAAGTGAGAAATTGTGGCATATGTTTAAATCAAGTGGCCAAGGAGATATGTCTTTGGAATTGAAGAAGTTAAGTGCTCACCAAAAGACATTGGTGTGCAAATGTGAAGGATCCCAATGACATTTCAGGGTTTTTTTTTTTAAATACCAGATTTTATGCCACTATTTTCAAGCTGTGTGGGGGACTAGAGAAGACAGAACTAAGATCATGATAGTAAAAACAAATTGTAGAAAACATTGCATGAAGAGAAATTGAAAATGCAATCAAATGAACAGATCAATCTTGTGCAGCTTTGTGTCATATTTTACATTGCATAAAATAATTTTACCTCCTCAATTGGTGGGAAAAAACCAACACCCTTGGAAATAAAGTGTCATTTAAAATAATACATCAGTTTACAAGTTTATTACAGTACGTCAAAAATTCTTATTTCAATTATTGTAAATTTTAAATATAAAATTCTTGCTTGTCAGTAGACAAATATTATATATTATTCTGAAGAAGAATATCTACTTCTAAAGTGCAGATGTAACTAGTTCTTGTAGCCCAGTTAATAATTTGGAATCAATAGATAACTCTAGAAGATATGCATCTAATCATAACAGTGGAGAAAGTGAGGTAAAATTTTGAAGAAAAATACTTACTTCTTTTACAGAAACAACAAAAAAATCAGAAAAAATCCTTTTTAAAAGCATGCTGTTAAATAAGAAAGACCTGTTTTATTTATTGTTTTATTAGTCTAATTTTCTCATCATTTTGCTATGAATATTCTCAGTAGAGATTTTTGAGGGAAAAAACACCACAACAAAATACAAACCTGCATCTCCTTTTATGTAAAGAGGAATAAAGACATTGCTAAATCAATGTGTCATTCTGTGAATGGATAAGAAAAGCATTAAGGATTGGTCCTGGGGAAAACACATCCCCCTACCTGTTCATTTCCCTGGATCAAACTGCCTTCACACTGTGTACTTCCGTGCTGAGAGACAGCCCGAGCAGCAGCCCCAGTGCTGTTCTGCCATGCAGGCTGTGCATTGCACAGGCTCCGAGGGTCTCACAGGCCCATCTGCCTTTTTTCAGCTTTCCTGTCAGCCATAGTCTGGAACTACTATTCACCCTCACCTACAGTGTGTTCCATCCACTGCTGTTAGCCAAACAAATCAGACTGGGGGATAAAAGCAAGCAGGAGCTGTGGATGCGTCTTCCTTAGTGCTAGGGGTAGCAGGGACACCTTTTAACCTCCATGGCCGTGGCCTTGACTCTGTCAGGGGTAAAAACCAATGCTAGACAGATGACTAAGCAGAAATGTAGCATGTTCTGCGGTGGCAATTTGTAATGAGGTTTACCAAATTATTTCATTTCTGATGAATATTAATGTTCCACTGGAAAATCTACCCTGCCGATATTAATGGACAAATTGCAGGAAAAAAATAAACTATGTGAACAGTATATAATCTGTCTGTGACAAGCTGTAGTAGGTAAGACCTCCAAACAGGAGAAACTAGGTGGTCCTTTCTTTGACTGAAGCCACTGTTGCCAATGTACTAAGCTAAACACACATTTCACAGCTTGTTGCTTCTTGAATACATTCAACTGAGTTCACTTTGTGTGCCAAGTACTTGTTCAGAATACACTGAACATAACATCTAGTTTTCTGCCAAAACGGCCTCTGTCAAGCTTCCCTCCTGCATTTAGCCAGCTACAAAAGCTGTTCCTTGCTCGTGAATTCCAGTACCATCAGTGTTTTCCCTGAATAATTATAGTAAGTGCCCTTCTTTCATTGCTTTATAACGTCAATGTTCAGCTCCCCAGTTTTCCAGAGGAGACAACAAGGCTATTCCTGCCTTGGCAAACAGAAGGCTTGGAAATGATGCACAGGCTAATACTTTGCTTGCCTTCTGTTGCCTCTCTTCTTTAATATACTCAGGTTTGTGTCAAACAATTCATTAAATTGTGTCCTTAAAATCTGTCAAGGGAAGTGGGGAGATTCCTTCTGTTTGTGTTACACGTGCAGCCTTAAAGCAGCTTCCTTTTCAGGCAAGTCTGCACCTGCTTGTCTGTCATCTCCCTGGACAGTCTGGAATTATACTTGCAAATAGAATTGTCAACTTTTGCAGGGATTTGAACACAGTGACATGCATGCTAATTCTCCTGTTGCTTCTCAGCCTCAGGATAAATAACATTAATTTCCCTTGAATTGTTCAGAGGAACACTCAGTACAGGGCATAAAGTTGGGTTTGGTCACTCAGGGTTAAAACAATAAACCTTGTATTAAAAACTTTCTGTGGTGTGGTTACAGTCTGCAACAGGAGACATTTTTGGGGGTTCTAGTATAAATGAGAAAGTGATGCAGCTTGGTTAAACACTGTAAAAATAGCCTTAGACTAGATCAGGACAACAATTATATTAACTCTTTTATTGCAAATGTTAGGCAAATGTATATTTTGGCAGCAAGGGGCAACCTGACATCATGTGCTCATCCTTGCCAAAGCTGTATTTCTAAGGTCTCTTCATATTTAGGTGCCTAGCTGCAAAACCATACCAGCAATGCACTAACACTCAAGTCACAAGTAGTTCCCATTAGTAAATTTCTTTTTTAAAATGTTGAGTCTTGGTTTACATTCCAAATGCAGTTCCCTGACTTACAGAGAGGCAGCAGAGGTCTGGCTCCACAAAACAGCATTGTCACCTTAAAGGTGGCATCAGCTCCCCTGGATCCAGAGCTGTGGTATGAGGGCGGGTGGCATGGGTATTGAGTCTGGTGAGCCCAAGAGGGGTGTGATGGTGCCCTTGCACAGAGCCACTGAGCTCCAGGGGCTCTTCTGAAGGAACAAACTCATTCCCAGCTCCCCCAGACACATTTCTTCCCTTGCACTGGCACCAGTGGTGAGCTGGCAGTTTGGAAGATAGTTCAAGGAGTTAAGGCAGCAGAAAATTAACCCTACTAAAAAGAAATTAGTCTTCTCTTTAGTAAGTGTTTTGAGTCTGCAAGAAGAGTAAGTCATCACATCTCAAGGACAGCTTGCAGTTGAATCTCTTCAGCTGTATTGTAAAAAAGCATTGTTAAGTAATTTGTGATGAAATTAAGGGGGTTGTGGCACGCAGGTTCAAATTTACTGGGTTCCAAGTCTATAATCATCATAAAGAAAACATTAAGAAACACACAATGGGCTCTGTTTCGGCTGCTGGTATTTATCTCATCTGAGTTTTTGAGTCTGGGTGAGGCAAACAAGACAGAATTTGTTTATCAGCAATGTATAGATGTCTGGCCATGGTATAATTTGTTGTTGTTCTGCCACTTTTTTCTGCTTTCTGAGGATGTTTAATTTCTCCAATTATTTATCTTAACCTTTGCACCCCTGTTGGGGAGACACACTTGAGTTAGGAATTTTAGAGCATCTTTTCAGTAAGATTTGGTTAGAACAGCTCTGAAAACTCTCTGATGCTTCTGAGCAAGGTCACCACATCTTGACACCTTTGTACTTCTGTTATGGCTTAGACATGGTTTGATGGTGAAGCTGTAATAAGCCAGATACAAATTATGGAGGAATGGTACATTCCTAAGTAGTTTCTAATGTATAAAAGCATTGTTATAGAAGAATATAAGGCTCCAAGTTTCCCTGGTTTTCCCCAGCTGCATGGGTTGTATTAATAGGATTTTACCTTGCCAATGGGACTGTTCACAGGTTTTGCAAACAGTGGCTTCATAACCTAGCTGATGAAGTAATAAACAGAGACCTTGCTTATGGAGAAAGAGGGAAATTTACTGATGAGCGGATTTAGAGAACAGCTCTGCTTCAAGGAACTTATTTTGTCTTCACATTTCAAATCAAGAAAAACCTTATCACAAATAAAACAAGTCAACATCTCATTTCACTGTAA
Organism: Picathartes gymnocephalus; assembly: GCA_013390045.1. Lineage (NCBI taxonomy): Eukaryota > Metazoa > Chordata > Aves > Passeriformes > Picathartidae > Picathartes > Picathartes gymnocephalus. The sequence goes on from WEKY01051474.1 coordinate 227,011, forward strand.
CTAGTTGGGCCTATTCTGTGAAAATATTATCCAAGGCATTAAATTAAATGGAAGAAGGAGAGGGTATTGCATGCTCAGGCATCCAGGTTTGCATATCCAGAAGGTGGGAGTCATCTCCTTGCTGGGTGAACTGTCTTGGAGGTTGCAGCCTTCTCTGAGCATCAGAGTTATTTATGACCCTGAAATAGAAGAGAGGCTAATCAGATTGTTTTGAAATGGATTTCAAAAGGATTTTTTACCTCACTCAGAAAAAGTTCAATAAATTTATTGGAGAACACCAGGAAAGAAAACAATGCAAGAAACTCTGCTGTTTGCCTACCACAATGAGTTCAGTGAAGCAACTATCAAAGAGCTACAAAGATTTGAAGGCCTTTGCCATTCTGGGAATACTGTTGAACTCACTCAGCCTACAACACAGAGGCAGTTGGTGGCTCAGCTCCACTATCAGCCCCAGCCGCCATGTACAGAGATTTTGTCTGAGCTGTTTTACACGTGCATTTTGAAACACTGGCAAGAGTCTCAGCCACAGACACGTAGGCCTGGTATCACACAAGTGGTATGCACAGCGTACTGGTTTCCTCATCTGTAACTGCTTTTTTCCTCTCTGCATTTTACTCTGTGGTCTGCAAGAAGCTTGTGCTTTTGCTTTTGAAAGAGAGCTTTTGTCTACCTCAATTTTATGTTATTTGGGATATTCGTATGCTAATTCATGCATTTAATGCTTACACAAAATATTTATAGACATATGTGCATAGAAGATACATGCAAAAGTTTCTAGCAAGTATAAAAGCTTAAGCTCTTTTTTTCTGGTGTTTTTTTTTTTCTTTTTAATACAAACACTTATGTTGGAAATCATATCACTGTAATGTTCATTGCAAGTGCACCTGACATGAGTATTTGGTTGCCCCATATTATTTTCCTTTTTATATTGCATTTCCACCTTTCACACTACCTGGTTCCAAGAGACTCTGATTGCCACCATCTTCTGCAGTGCAGCTCTGTTTGACAGCAGGTACTACGTGTGTGTTCCTGAGCATTGCCAGCTCTGCCTTCGAATTCAGGGCTCACTACTGGCTGTTTAAAATGCATGCACATTCACACCGATATGCTCACGTTACCATGTCTTGTCTCTCTTATCTGGTTTGTTTCTCCAGGTGTTCCTTTCTGCCCCGTGTTGCCCTTTCCCTTCAAGACTACAAAGGCATGTATGTCAAAGAAGAGGGAGCACGAGTCCTTTTGTGTCACAGAGAAGCAAAGAAGACCACTGTTCTTGCGCGTCTTGTACACCTTTTCTTTGACAAGTTATCAGATTTTCTTGATGTCATTACTTGTTCCTTACAATGGAGATGTCTACTGGCTGCTTAATGAGGTTTTGAATGGCAGTCTCTGCATCCTAAACAATGGGTGTTAAGTATTTACAGTATTTGTATCAATATCCAGCAGATCAGGAAGTAATTAGGGGTGGAGAAAGGTCTTCTCTCTCTCACACAGATACACAGCTAATCTCATTTTGTCCGGGACCTAGAATTATGTTTTTGCTTAGATCTTCCTTTTTATTTTTTTTTTTACTTCAAAGCACTTATTTTACCAATCTTAAGAAGAGGTAACAGAGTCTGACTTGCTGTAACTTGACTGTGTAACTCAGCCAGTGGTGACCTTTGAACACAGGAAATGTTATGGTGAATTTTGCTTTGCAAGGTAGCCACAGGTAGTGGAAGCACTGAGATTTTGCTGTTTGCTAGAGCAAGAGGAAGTCTGTGATAAAATTAAGCCTTTTATTTCTTCATCTTCTCTCCCTTTCTTTTGCTTCTTTCCCTCACCCTCACCCCAACGAATTCGTACACGAAAAGAAACAGTAATCTGAACTGCAAATTTCACATCAGTTATTGAATATAGGCCAATATTGGTGTCATGATTTTTGTCTTGCTTGAGTCAAAGTTCTGCTGGCTGAAAACAGCATTCCTTTAACCATATTAGCTCTGTCATCTCACAGCAGCAACAAATGGCAGCAAAAAAGAAACTTCAGAGTGCTTTTTCACCCAGTGATTCCCATTTCCAGGCAGTCAGGTATTGTGAGCTTTAGTCTTTCAGTCCCTGACTAATAAGCCCTCTTCATTTCCAAAGAGGAGAGTACTGATAAGCTTTTTGTACATTGACCAATTCTCTTATTTCTAGCCCAGGAAGATAGATTTTTCAGCATGGCTATACCAGTGCTTTAGGATGGAACAGAGAAGGGTCAACCAGGTCATTGTAATCTTGGGGTAAAGCTAGTGTTTGCAGAAAGCTCAGATAATTTGATCACTGTGGTGCTAGAAGGGCATTATTTCCCCAGGGCATCCAGAAATCAGCAGCTATGTGGTCAGTTTAATAACTGATTAATAATAACTAATAACTCTAATAAGTAATAACTCTGCTGGGCTTTCAGACAATTTTAAGAATTATGCCTATTCAGTATTTAAATTGTGGGGTTTTTTGGTATTGTATGGAGGATAGAGATTTTAAGAAATCAATCAGTCAAGACTATTGAATCGGAGCTAAACTGAAACTACATTATTCAACTTTTTTGAGCATGGGATTTTTAAAGAGTAAACAAGTAAATTTTAAGTATAAAAAGTTATGTTAACTGCCTTCAGTGGCAACTGCCCTAGAAAATAGGTGCTAGATCCAGAAGAGAATGAAAACTCCCTTATGCTCACAAGGCAAATGATTTACCAGTGACATAGATTATAGCATGGGCAGGCTCTTCTTCTAAGTAAAACCCTCTTTTTTCCCAGGAAATGGGGGCAAATGTGGAAAAGAAGGAAATTAACCCATTGTGTCTGAGATAGCTTGCCAGGATCAAATGTCCCCCTGCATGAACCTTTACATGTATTTATGAAATGGTATTTTTCTTTGACAGGGCCCAAATGAACTCCGCAGCTCAGTTATTACTATGCCAGAGCCTCATAACATTCTTTATGTGCTTCTCAATATGACTGTGTATTTCCTGTCTCTATACATACCTCTCTATGTGTAAGTGTCAAAACATTATTCTGCTGCTATTGTGGCCAATATCAGCTGGAACTTTGTCATTTGCTTTCAGGAAGAGAGGTCAAATTCATATTTGTTACTGAGAAATAATGTGAGACCCTGTGCACCACTCAATGTTCCTGTGAAGGGAAAAGCATTCCCAAAGTCACACACAGTCAAAGACAATTGAAAGAAACTCACTTTTTAAGGTTATGGTCTTTTCTACATCCCACAGTGGATCTTGATGTCTTTTTCTGCTCTAAAATCATGTTACTAAAGGACACATGTGACACAGCAGGACAAATTGGAAGAAATGCACCATTTAGAACTGAAAAGAGCCTTCAGCTACAATGGGGTCAACACAAGAAGAAACATTTTTATAACAAAACTCAATAGAATTTATCATTTCTTTGTAATTCAAACCAGAACAAGCCCAAAAGTAATGGGTGGAAGGGAAAGTAGAGTAATAAATGTGAGAGGAAAAGAAGCAGCAGGAAGGGTACAGAGGACACAAGTTGAAATAGTGTTGCACAGAAAAAACAAATATGCTTCTCTGCGACAAATACAGCGGGAAGCCTAACAAAAAAACCCACAAAAGCCTAAATGATCATGGCTGCAGTATAGGGGCTGTGCACGATAAAGTGTGATGGGACAAGCAGAGAAGATACAAAGACTCAAAAGATTGCTACATATTCTTAAACTTTCTAGTATTTTTCTTGTTGACATGGTATTGTCAGAATTTTGACCTGAAAAGGCTTATTTTCCCCATTATTTATCTGTTTCAGCTTTTATTTCACCAAATGTAAGAGGTGTTTGAAGTGGTGATCTTCCAGTACAAGCCCAATTTTGTTCTAGTGGTAATGTCATTAAGAGCATCCCCAGGTTTTGGAGGCATCATATGGCTCTTTCCAAGGAACAGAGCAGTGGAGGCTGAAGGAGGTTTTATACTGAACCATGCAATACATGGATGTGGAGGAAATAGTCCCATGTGCCTTATTCCCTTTCTGCAGATCTACCAGAGCCAGGCAGGCCAGCTGGAGGGATTCTTTCACCTATTGCATGTGTTATTTTATCCATCAGCTAAATACTTCCCTTAAAGCTAAAATTATTTTAAAATCCTCAGGTAGTAAATGTAACATATTCACATGCTAAACATAATTGAAGGCCATAGTCGGCACCATTGTAAAAACCACACCACCTGATGACCCTTTTTTTCCAAATGCACAGCCATTCCTCCTGGATTCACCCCAGCAAGGGGCTTTTAGAGTGGTGTTTTCCAGAAATCTGTCCAATTGGTTGGTAATGGCCTGGGATGCTGAGTGCTCCCTGCAGCCACTTAATACTGATGTTAGGAGCAAGATGCTTAAAAATGCATGGCAGATGGCTCACAGCAATGATGTGAAAGGATTTATCCTCCAGGAGACAACAGTTTATTCCTGTTCTTTTGCTGGTGACTTTTGTCACATTGAGCAAGACAGCAAAAGCTAGGGCAGAATGAAATATGATGTCTTTCCCATGAACATTTCAAAACACACTTGAAAAGGTTTTTGTTTTGAAAATGAATTATTCAGTTTTGCAGTGTAAGATGGAGGTATTTTATTCATTTGGATTGAAAATGGGAAGCGTTAATTTTATTCTTTTACTTTTCAAGACTGGTTTTTGAGTTACTTGAAAAAATTAATTGGGGAATAGTCTGTCTAGAACATACTGAATTGAAATGTGCATATATGTGTATATATGATGTGTGTACATATATATGTATAAATTTATACAAATATGTATAGTGTCTGTAAATATACATATTTAAAAATACAGGGTATGAATGCATGTAGGTATAAGAATTTGCTTGAAAAAAAAGGGAATTATCCCTAGTTCATCTTCTCTCTTCTGAGAGATTCTGAAATGTTAAAGAGAGCCTGGATTTATCAGGTATGATAACCTTGCCTTGCCATATATAAAGTTTGCCTGTGTATCAGTGTCTCCTGTGACCTTTGATTAAAAATGTTACAAAATTTCAGATGGGAAGAAAAGATGTGAGAAGTCAAGTGGATAAATTGGAGAGGGCTCCTGTACGCCATGTCAGATTATTAGTCTCTCACCCAAGTATCAAGGCAGTAACTATTAAAGCAGAACTGTGCAAACAGTCTTTCTGGTGGCATGATTCCAGTTCTGCTTAAATTTTTGGCTGAGAGTAATAAATTTTCCTTCTGAGCTCTCTGGTGACAAAGGACAATTGTCATCCATGGAGGTTGAACTTTCCACCTCACCTTAAAAGCTGTCAGTGCTTTAATAGATCATACCTTAAAGTTCTTTCTTTCTGCAGACCTAGTGTAGAGACCCAAAGTGCAAATAACTTCCCTGCAGTCTGCACTGTTCGGTTGATTTTTATCCAGATTAAGAAAACAGGTGCTCTCTGTGCAGTGTGGCTTTCCATGCAAATGCCTGAGTTGTCCCTGCTTTTTCCTGAAGCAGCAGTCCCATGCCGTGGGTGCAGCTACTCCTCTTTCACATACGTGTGGCTGGGGCACTCTGTGATAGAGGCACCAGATTCCACTTTTCCCAGACACCAAATCTGAGATGCTTAGAAAGTGAGTTCTCAGAGTGCCTTACTCTTGGTAAGGCTCAGAGACAATTCATGTGAGCAAGACATTGTCAGCTGGACTTTGAAGTTCTCATCAGTTTTAAATATCAAACCTAAGGTATCCAGACAAGGGATTATTTGAAATTTAGTAAACCGTCAATGAAAAGTTGTGCTTTAGGCAAACAACGTGTCATTATTAAGCTCATGTTAGCAGAGCCAGGGTACTGCAATATGACAGGGTAAGCTACAATACTGGTCCTTCTGTTGCTTTGGAGTGCACCCAAGCCACCATGTCATTCAGGGAAAACCCCTGGTCCTCATGTAACACTGTGTGGAGCTATCTGAGACTGAGTCACCCATTTGTTGACATCTGCATCTTCCTGTTTCAGTTACAGGCTGAACAAAGTTTAGCTGTCTGGGCAATTCCACACAGGATTACAAAAGGCAAATGTCAGTTTAGAATGACTCCTTCAGCTGCGATACATGATCTCACAGTGAAAGTCTGAGTATGGCTGAAACAAGAAAACAAATCCACTGAGTTTAGAACTGAAAGGTGTAAAACAAGTAAATTCACCTGGAATTAACACAGTTCTTTTATATTAAAATACAAATGATCAAACAAATGGAAATTTTGCCACTGAAAAGAACTAGGAAACTGATCTCTGTGAGAAACAACAAAACCCCAACTGCCTAGTGTTTTAGCACAAATAACATATGAATAAGAACATCAAAAAGAATTGTATCCTTTGCACTTCAAATACACAGTAAGCATTATAAAAGTAAATGTGTTAAGGGTTGCAACTGGATTAGTGAAATGTGAAAAAGGCATGTATTTCTCTTTTAAATTTTTTTTACTCATGGTCTCAGGTTGCTTCACTTCCCTTTGATATAGTCTCAGTGAAATTCAGTTGTTCTCAGGTCAAGAACAGGACTCTCCAAATTTCATCTGTGTTTACTGGCATCTTTAGCATGAGTTCAGTAGGAAAGGAACTCCCTAGGCAGAATATTTGCCACTGGGTGATTACACTGGGAATGGATTGTGCACTTATAGCAGACAACTAATTAAAACCCAGAAGATAATGTGCAGGGGTCTCTGACAGCCAGCTGGCAAACCAGGGGAGTGTTTGGATCTTTGCCTAGAGCCAAGGGCAGCTGTGTACAGCCAAAGCATCTGCAGTAGCGGGAAACATGGGTGTCTGCAGGTGTGTGGCACCAGCCTGTGCCACAGGCTGATGTCCCACCTCCAGGGTCTGTGAACAGAGCTTGGCATACCAGTGTCAAAGGCCTGGTGGCAGAGGAGGAGCAGGACTTTGCACCTGGGTGCAAGACTGGAGGAATGCTCTGGGGTTTTCTTAGCCCAGTTTTGGTGATGGAATTGTAAAACGCAGCATGAGGTAGGAACAGTAACACCTTAAAACAGCAGAGCTCCTGTGGAGAGAAGCCAGTGAAGAGCTCATGGCTTGATCCATCAGCATCAGGAGAGTGAAAAGAGGGAAGAGTACAGGAAAAAGGGTTTGGCCCAAGCCTTTTGTGGCTAACTATGTATAAATGTGAAAAAAATGTGATTTCAAAAAAAAAAAGATGGAAGAGTTGGGGGTTTTTTTAAATAAATTTTTAAATGTTTAAACTATTTTCTATTTTGGGCTAGCCAGGTTATTAAACTTCCGTTTTCTAATTCTGAGGTCAAAGTCCCTAACTGACCGTGAAAGTGTACCCCAGAAGCAGACTGCAAAGCTCAGTCTCCACCTATAAGGCAATAATTTAAGATGCCAGATTTACATTCCCTTACCATTTGGAAACATTAGAACTTGCCATAATATAAAGGGTTATCAATGGCTAAAATTAGTCTGTACTCAGTTCTGATACTGCCCAAGTTGGGAAGCCTGTAAATACAATGTGTGTGATATCTTTTCATCAGAGTCTAGTGTGAGGAGTTTTGAATGCTGCACCTGAATGACCTCAAAGATTCAGAGGAAGTTGAAGTATTTGTAGATTCCTAATTTGGGAGAAACAGGAAAATGGATAAAAGGTTGGTAGTTTTTACAGTGACAACATATACAGGTAATAATTCTCAGCCTCCCAGAAAATGCCTTATCACGTCTATATAAATTAGAAGTTAACAATGCCTAAAATTGTGTCTCTTTTTATTCTTTTTAATTTGCTTTTGATTTCTATTTCATTAGTAAGGACAGCTATGAAACTTTCCTTGGCTATTTCTTTCCCAGCAGAGCAGGAACTGTTTTGGGGGATCTGAAGGGAAGCATTCTGGTTCTAGCTATCAAAGCCTTTGTCTCCCTTCACTGGCATGTTTTCCCCGGGACACCAGTCTGTCTTAAGACTTTTGGGAAGTGAAGCAATTAAGGGACATTATAACAAAGAGAGAAAAAAAAAAAAAGGCAAAAACCAAACCGTCTTTTAGCTCTATGCCCCATTAAACTTCTGGCAATTACACGTTCAAGGCCATTGTCCCCTTGTCCCCCTTTTCCTCCTCATGCACAGCCACGTGTGGCTGTAGGCTGTGAGGTGCTGTACTCCACAGCTGGTATAATTTTCCCAGACTGTCGTGGTCTGTGGTTCTTCTGACTGCCAAGAGATGCTTTTGAAAGTGAAAAATACTCTGTTGCAATGAAAATTAATTATATTCTAAAAAGGAAGTCTGACCTCTCTGAGTTGAAATGAAATATTAGGAAGGCCAGGACGAAAGGAGTGAAAAGATGAGAGCTAAAGATGAACCTATTACTGTGCCCAGGGGCCTATTGACCCAGTGGAGCTGTGGGTCAAGGCAGGATGGCTCACTTTTGGCTAGTTAGAAATCATATAAAAACACTTACTTAAAAGCAAGGCCTTCTGTAAGCCTGGAGACTGTGGGCTGTGCTGGGGACAGAGGGGTCCAGGGACTGAGAAGGGGTTAGGACATCTAATTGTGAAGAAGAGAAGGATATTTTAAATTAAGCATTAGTCAGACCTGAAATACAATAGTTAGTTTTAATGGATATTTCTGAAAGAAAAAAGCAAGAGGATGAGTGGATGAGAGAAATAACTGACCATATTGGTTAGCAGAGGAAGGAGGAGCAGAGCATGAAGGGCAGCCAGTAGGGGTAAGGGAGAGAGTGGAAGTAAGGGATAGGGAGTGAGTGGAAGGAGCAGGGAGCAGCTTACCTGCAGGGCTAGCAGCACCTGGACCTGCATTAGCAAATCCTGCTGCATTGCAAATCCTGCCAGCTCTGCCAGAGAGCAGAGCATGGCTGTGCCATTCAGTCACTGGGGGAGTAGATGGGCAACCTTCTCCTGCCTCAGCACTTGCTTCACCAGAAAAACAAAGGTCTTGAAAAAATTTGATGATTATGTACTGCAACTTGATCATATGCCTTTCTTAAGTATTTCTGCTTTTAATAAAATCCCAGTTCTTGATTGATGCCTCCATGCAATAAAAATGATCTGATGAAGCAGCAGAAAGATCAGTCTAATTTTCATCTGTTTCTGGGTGAGGCTGGGGCAGGTGTTTTATAGTGACCTCTTCCCTGTCAAACCCAGTCCTTGAAACTGCAGTTAATTCTTGACAGAATATCTTCACTCATGTCTTAAAAATATTTGGAAAATTTAAGTTTATGTTGCAAGCTGACAAGAGTGCCAGACCCTGTGGCTTTGCACTATCACACTTACTTGAACTAAGAAATTTAACAGGTTACAGCTGAAATATCCCACTGAGCCTTCACCAAAAGCTTCTGTAGCATCCCTGCTGTGACTCTTGCTGAGTGAGGATCTACGCTGGTGTCCATCCTTAGTTTGAACTGTTTTTAGATTTCTTCAGAATATCATATTTGTCCTACTGGGTAAACTGAGGCATAAGTCTGGGAAAGCCTTTTACACAAAAGGTCATTTTCTCGTTGTTAGAAAAGATTACTGGAGAGTATGTCATGTTCTCCCAGCAGGTACTGTCAAAGGCTGATGTCTGCCTCTTCACAGGAGGCACAAAAGTGTTAGATCACAGTTGCCTGAATGCTTAGGCTAAGGAAAGGGAAAATAATCACCAAGTACCTTTTTAAATGCTGCATTGACACTTGCTGGAAAGCAAAAACAACCCTGTCCTGCAGAGCTGGCATTTAAGGGGGATGTTTTGTTATTGGTTTTCAGTGGGTTTTATGGTAAGAATATGTCTTCCTCTGCCCTGTGTTTTCTACCTACCTGTCAATTGCCAGGGTGCCTGCACCCTCCCCGTCTTCGTCTGAGCTGCCTTCTGCTGAGACTTCACATTTTCAAAAACATTTGGTTATCTGCCTTGAGGCATCTTTTAAAGTGGCCTGCAATTGAAGATGTTCCTGGAAAGACAGACCTTTTCAATTTGACAAGACCTGTTTGACTACAAGATGCCAGTACCACTTGGAATGAACTTTCTCCTTCCACCTCCAACACTTTGTTTTAAACTCTGCCAGACAAAGGTCTCTCACCCTTTTCCCTTAAGTCTCCATATTTCAATATGTAGTAGTGCTATGTAAGCAGTGTATTGGCCCAGTAAAAATTTCTTCCCTGTATTTGGAGGTAAAACAGCTTGTCTTGGGAGGGCCCACTTATTTACTTGTTGCCCAAAGCAGAGTAATGAATCTGAAGCACTCAGCACTGCAAATGATGCTCCGCTTCAAAAGTTAGAGCAGTGTGAGAGCAAAAGGAATATTGGAAAGAAAGGAGCAGGGAGGTAACATCCCAAGTCAGGAGTCCGTGCTGCTGTTGCCTCCACTTCCCTGGGGTACCTTCTGCACATCATCACTGCAATGCCTGCCTGCTCTGCAAATGCAACAGCTGCAATTTTGTTAAATACAGAGAATGTGTGGGGCTAAGACCTTGTTTTCCTGCTGAATCCACAGTATGTGCAAGACTGAGTCCACATCCATACGTTTCCTGGCACTGAGTGTGTTTGGACATGTGACCACCTTCTGACACACATCCGTGGTCCTTGAGAGATGCCAGAGGGAGGGGCTGCACAAGAAAGAGCAAAGTGACTTTTAATTAGCTGATGCATCACTAGTGCAATGCCAATGCCTGTACATGTGGAGTTGGTATTGTGATTTCAGAAGTTAAAAATACATTTTTGCTTTTTTCTTTTATGTTTTAATGTTTCATTTATGTTTACATTTTTTATTTATTTTTATTTAGCACTGGGAAATACAGCAACAACTTACAGGACCACATGGCTAATAGATACCATAAAAATTAGGTGAAAAAGATTAGCTTCTTCCGTGGCTTTATTTTGTTTTTATTAGTAATGCTAGCTGAAGTGCAGTTGTTAAGATACATTGATTGAGTATGAACCAGGTGTCGGAGAGAACTTTGGAAAGGACTTGACATTTGTGCAGTTTAATATCTATGGTAAAGCTTTTGACTTTTGTGGGAGCAGAGTTTGGCTGCTGTTAGGTTGTTAGATGCCCTTTTTAAAAAATCCTTTAAAAGAGAATGGAACCAATTTCATGCTGACTGTTCACAAATGCATCAAAATAGGTACTGTTTAAGGCCTTTTCACTCATTGACCTCCTTGCTGAGAGCACCAATGTCTGCCTATTTGGAACTACTTTGAATTCACCAATGTATCAAGGGAAACTTGAGAAAAATCTTCATTACTTTAGAGAACCTTACACTTAATAAGTGTCTGGCGGTACAGAAAAACAAGTCACTTATTTCTGAAGAGCTCACAGCCTAAGCAGACATGGCAGCAAGTGGAGCTGACAAAGTAAAATGCCAAAGCTAAGTGACAAAGGAGGGAAGTGGGATGGCAGTGATTTACTAAGACAATTGGTGAAAATGTGTGCCTGTCAAATTAGTCTTTATATTTTATGGAAAAACCCTATAGTTGCACACACGATTGATGTCCTTCGTGGACTGATTTTCTGGTGATTAATGGAGAAAAAGTCACGGCAGCAAGGAACAGCTGAGGAGGGAGGAATGAGGAAGGGTAAGTGCACGAGTGTTTACAGGACAGGTAAGTTAAGCGCCAGCAGCAGAGGGCAGGAAAACCAGGAGACAGGCATGGAAGGGAGAAAAGGATCAGTCAGAGAGAACTCCAGGGTGAAGACACAGGCACTGCAAAACCTGGCACTCTGGAAATGGCCAGACTGGTTGGGACCAAGTTATCTCCTTTATATAACCTTCACTGTAGATATTTCTATTAGTACAGTATTTGTCATCTGTTTTTATAATTCTCCAAAGTGACTGTTACCGTCGCCAGACAGATAATAGAGAAATGTTCCTGGGGAAGCCCTGCGTGTGAGTAGGGTATTTGCTGCAGAAAAAAATTCCTGAAATTCTTTTCTGGCATCTAAGTATTGATGTGACCCGATGGTGTCTGACTGCCCTCATGATTGTGTCACCTATCTCACTTTTGCTAAGGATCACAAGGTGCCGTGGCTGAGGAGCCTACACTGTCTGGGTAAGCTCCTGTCAACCAGGAAATTCATCTCCCTAGTCTCAGAAAAGCACAAATTAGAAAATGTGGTGCAAGTCTCATGGCTTCCATCCCTTGCCTGAAGATTAAGAGTTAGTCATTTATAGATCTGTGATTAATTTCAGATGTTCTTTTTCTTTGTTTTGCTGGCACAATTTTTTCTGCTGGAGTTACATGTGCGCTTCATCCTTTAACTTGTATGGTCCCAGGACACATTTACTAAGAAAAGAATTCTTGTTACAATTACACAAATGGCAAATGAACATACAGAAAACTCTCAGCAGTTTGCCCAGATTCACAGAGGAAATCTATGACCAAATATTGCATTGACAACAGATCAATGTAAGTGCAGTGACCAGATGTGGAATGCTGTTTAATCTGAGGAGGTCTGCATCAAACATGTTCTTGCAAGCTGCTCTGTTAATTGCTACTGGACTCAGCATAGGTGCTTGTAAAGCAGAATTGTTGGAATTGGGCAGGCCACAACAGTAGAAACATTTATTTTGCACATTCAGATTAGCTTAGGCATGGCTTGGTTTAGGCTGTTCTTAGGTTTTCAGTACATAACATTATACTGATAGATATGAAAAAAGAGACTTTTTTTGCATTTTTATGCCTTACACAGAAGACTCCTTTATACACTTATTTGCCTAAAAACGTTGAGTTTTCATCACAATTTGTCATGAAAGTCTCCAGTGTCCTATTAAAATCTGACAGATAAATGAAAAATTATTTAGATATCTTACATTTTCTTGTCTAGCACATAGCATTTTTAAATTTGAACAAAAGTGTGTTAAACTGAATTTTCAAGGAGGTAAAAATTCACAGTTTTTGACTAACATTGTTTCAACTATTTTTTTTTACTCTCTGCTGTTATTCTTTCAGGATTTTTGTCTTTTTTTAGATTCCTGTTTGCCATAAAAGTCTCTCAAAAGCTTAGTTTAGTGAACAGGCGTTCTATTAAATGTGTAATTGGATTCAATGAGATACGCTTGCACTTTAAGAAGCGTTTTTCTGTCTTCCCTGTAGTTCTCAACAGTCTCTATTGCAGAGATCAATACTGATCATAGTGGGGTAGTTCAGGTCAGTGTTTAATCAGCAGTTATTCCTTGCCCATGGCTGAGGCAGGTGGAAAGTCCCCAGGTGGATCACTGAAGCTGAATGATCTTTAGCCTTATGGTGCTTTACTTCAGAAGTGGGGCTAGTCTGTTTTGCTAAAGAAATGGGTGGATGTAGAGACTCTCAGAGTGGCTTTTGACCAGACAGAAAGACAGACTTCAGATCTTTGTCATTATTCCTAAAGACTGTGTGATTGTTGTATCCTGAAAAGGATGTGACTGGATCAACAAAAAGTTATATTACAATAATCTTTAATACTTTCAGTTATTTTTCCACAAGTTACAATTCCTTTTCACTTTTACATTGTTACTGTCTTAATCAGTTTTTATTTTAGGACTGGAAAATCTGGTATATATACTTTCAGTAAAAAAATATGCATGGGCATATGGTCCCTTGGCTATGAAAGCTTTGTTTTGAAGAAGCCTATTTAGGATAAACTTCTTGACCAAGTCTACATCCCCCTCCTTCCTATATGCATTTAGCTAGCCCAGAATGCTTTCCTGAGACAAGGTATTTTCCTTGTTGCTTCTTTTGATATAATGTTGATGTCTTTGGCAAAAGAAACTCCAGCAGAGAGACAGAAGCTGTAGAGATTGGAAATTTCTTGAGTTGGTTGGATGCGAAGGCAGCGTCTCTCTCTGACTCGGGAGAATTTTGTGGAAGTGACTTGAATGTGCTAGTTTGTTATGAATTTAACAAAGTCCCTAGCCAAGGAATGTACACTGTGCAAAAACAGTCCAAACACTACCAGAAAAACCATCTGGAATGCAAAACAAGCTGAGCCAGATAGCAATGTACAGCTGCCCATATCCAGACTTAGAAGCTGCCAGTGATACCTTTTCTACTCCCATCACATCTATGTTAACCATGGGAAGAGCCATTCCCTTACTGAAAACAAATCAGCACTGCATGAAATCAGTCTGAAAAAAAAAAAATGCCCTTATCAAAATAAAGCCTGCTATTAGAGATTAAATTTTAATGGGACTCTCATCTTTTCAAGCAAACCAGATCAAGCATTTGCCCTTTTTTTAAAGCAGTAACTCCAATTATGAGAGCTATAATTAAAGGCATGTCAGTGGCCCAAATAGTGCTCATGTGGTAGATTATCTGGACCTTTTACTAATGGACTGAGAGTAAAATATCTTCCTAAGGTGTTTCTCCTCTCCTTCCCAACATCAGCCAACTTTGCTCTCAACCAAGGTGGTGCTTGAGGTGTTTATCAAAGGTTTATTATCATTCTGGAACGGGAAGGTCAATATCCATCTTCAGGTGAAGAGAGGGGTCAATACAAGAGTTGTGACTGTGTGGGTCTCACCTTTCAAATGCCTTGTGCTTTTTCACTTTGACTGAACCAGAGCTGCTGCAAAGGTTTGAGGGAGTGAAAATTTCTCACTAAGGTACCTCTTACTGGAGAAAGGGAGAACCCTGGAACAACATGCAGAGATGAGGCTGGATAGACGTGATGTGCCTGGAACTACTTACAGAGGGTAGGAGTATTAAATTATTCCATTGCTGGGGAAGGAATTCTACATGATGAAGAAAAATCTTCCACCTGTGGGATGTGGCGGGCTAATTGTTACTGATTACTGGTTATTTTTTTTAAACAAAAACCTTCACTTGTTCCTTTGGCTTCTCCCATTGAATTACTGTTAGTTTTGATTCAAAATTTTGTTCTAACAGACAAACTGGTTTCCTACTTTATTCTCTTTCCTCAAATGTAGTCTTAAATACTACCATATAGCTATTTAGACCATCTTTTCATGAAAACTAAATTTTGTGATGTCATCTTAGGCTTTCTTATCTAATTCTCTCACAAAGTCATGATGATTTCCCATGTTCTCTTCTTGGTTTGTAACAAATTGTCATATTTTGAAGGGGTATCACCAAGAAAGTGTCTCAGCAAACAGTGTAGCCAACTCAGTAGCTGATGTGCTTGAAACAAATATTTCTGGTGTTAGCAAAACTGACAGGAATTGTATGAGTGCTAAAGCAGCAGGCAAAGAATTTCAGGAAAACTTGGGCAATTCTGTTTGACTCTATAAAGATTTGCTTCTCACATGATTTAAAATGTCATTTTTTTTTTCTGTGCAATTATAGTTAAAATGAGATCTTTGTAACACAAAGGTCTTTCATCTGTCGGGTTTTGGAGCATGCAATAGTAGAAGTGGAAGAATGAAAATTCCTTGAACAAAGATATCTTCCAAATACCTGCGTCATATTGGTGTGGGTGGCTTGCCAGGCTCCCTTAGCAGCCAATGCTGTTTAAAGATTTGTCTTTCACTAATTCGGAGCAATGCTTCAAAAAATTAAGAAGCATCTTCCAGCTACTTAATAGGTTGACTATGATACAGTTAATGGAAAAAATATTTGGCATTTTAAGAGCCTTCAAAGACTCAAGAGAGAGATGAGTTTAATTCTTCCCAAGCCATATTGATTCTTACCTCACGCTCAGTTTGGATTGATCTGTTTAGAATGAAGGTTTGGCACTAAAGACAATTTTAAAATGTCAAAGAACCCATGTAAAAAAGGAGTGAGAAAATGCACATAGAGAAAACTGTCATCAGTATTGAAAAACATTGCTCTTCTTTTTTGTACTGACTAGGCTTTATTTGATATTTTAAAAAATTCATTATCTGCATTTGTTTGGAAAAAGTCTCATGAGCAGCAGAGGGGAAAGATTCCCAGTTACCACCACCAAGTGATGATTTTCTGGCAGCTGCTGAAAGATCACTTTAATCCAGATGCAGGAAAAGGGACTTACTCCCTTTATTAGAGAAATAAACCCTCAATATGTTTAGCTCATGACCTACAGCAATCTGACAGGGTTGGAATGGTGCACTCCACCAGAGAGGGCTACAGTAGTTACTTTTTAGAGGTTTTTAAAGGTTGTCACTTTGGCAACATTGGTTTTACACTGCCAAGTTACTGGGATTTGCAGGCTGCAGTGGCTGCCTTGATATTTCTCTGTGGCCCTTTAGGACAAAGGGGTAAGTTTTAGTCCTTTGCAAAGTCTTTTCTTCTTCTCTCCCTTTTTCCCCAACAACACACACACTCAAAATATGTGTGATTTTCTTACACACCTCCATAAATAGAGCTGATTGCTATTAACTGCCTGACATTTCTGAAATGGTCAGTAAATCTTTCTGTGTATCTGCTTGCAGGACTGACTAAGTGTGACTTTGGCCTTTGTCCTGAGGAGACCTCTCTTCCGACTGCTTTGAATTAAGAGCGGGATGCACACCACATAAGGATTAGGAGAGACGTTCCTTCATGCAGGAGCGCCTGCAGAGCTGTGCCAGTGAAACAGGCAGCAAAAGCAAACAGCCTGTGAAGAATGCAGAGCAAGGGGAGAATCAAGAGTAATTTCACCAGGGGGTTTGCAGTTGGCCCCAGAAGGACATTTGCAGTTTTCTTGCAAAACTATTTGCAAAGGAAAAGCAAAGAGAGGGAGAGTGTAAAGACTTGAAGAGGGTAGGAGAGAAAACACAAGCAGAGACTGGGACATGCAACAGTTGTTTCAGGTGCAGACACCAGCAGGGAAAGCAAAGGAACTATCCAGAGCATCTGCAGACTGATGGAGGAAATGGAGGGAGTGGATGTGCAAATATGCCGTCTGAAGGGATTGATGTGCATCTCATCCTTCAAAGGGCTGTTTTAGACCATAGAGAACTGCCATCACCATCAGGCTGAGGTGACTTGTGTGGTAATTATGCAAGGTTCCTAGCTGAAAAGACACTGAGTTGAATGCCCTAGCTCTTCGTGTTTTAAACAAACCAACAACATATTTGCATACATCTCTGAAAAAAAACACCTGAAAAACCTGTCACTGCTCTGTTTTGGAAAGGTGGGTGCAAGGAACAGCAGAGAATGGCTCTTCCATAGCACAATCTCCTCCTCTTATCATGATTTCATCCTGAACTTGCAGCAGTTGTTTCCAGAAGAGCTGCTGCTGCTCAAAAGAAACTGGCAATGGTATTGAATCATTTGGCTGTGCAATTGTTTACACCAGGAACTCTGAGCAATACAGGATTAGGAAAATACGTTGATGAAAGACAGGGGGGAAATCAAGTTTCCATTTTACAGTCTGTCAAGCTTCCCTTGTTTCTCTTTTTTTCCTCAGATCATATGGTAATGAGATTATTTTATTATCCCAGTGCAAATGTTGAAAATAGAAAGGGTTGGAAAAATTACCTTTGTGTTTCTGGAAAGTGAGATGGGATTTATTCATTAACAAGTTCATCTTTTTATTAGTATTGTATTTTTCCCATCAGAACAATCAGGCTGGGTTCTAAAACCAAATTTCTTTGAAGGAAAACCCTCCCTAGGAAATTGCAATGGTGATTTTTATGTCTATTCATTAGGATTTATTATTTTCATTTTGCTTTCTGCAGTTGAGGACACCTGAAAATCCGAGGCAGCTCCTTGAGCAGGTGGCGCTGCTGGTGCCGGGAGGCAGCGGTGTGTGTGCTCCCTCTAGTGAGCTCTGATCCCGAGGATCTGGGATCAGCCTGCCCGGGGCCTCTGGGCAGCTCCCAGGGCTTCAGCCGCAAAGTGTTTTCTCCCCCAGGTAACGCTCGTGGCAATGCTGCCGTTCTGTCTGTGGAACCTGCTTAGACAGGCTGAGTCACTGCTGGAGCAGGGGAATGCAGGGGAATCCAGGTCTGCCACAGGTTTGCTGAGCAGGTCACTTGTGCTCTGACTTGGCTACACCTGTATACAGTATTTCTGAAAATCCTTTTCATCGGACTTCGACAGGTCTTTAAACCTTCTTTCAATGAACAACGGGTTTACAATAAGGAGGAAGAGAGAGCACTGACTGACTGCATCCCTGTGCAACACTTTGAGATGCTCAGGTAGAAGGAAATCTTAGTGGAAGATAGTCCCTGAATGGAAACAGTCAGTGGTGAAACACACTGCCAGTGCAGTGCAACTCCAGTCTGATGGCAAATTGCTCACATGTAACCTGCAACCCTACCATTTGGTCATAGTGATTCTATAGTAACGCTTGCTTAATGTTGAAGGAGGAGGGAAAAGTTTTCAAAGTCTAGCTTTTACTGGGCATTTCTGTATTTAAGTGGTGTAAAGATAAGCATATTCTCTTAAGGAGAGCCTGGGATATAAATATTACATATCAAGTAAGAACTCAAATGAGAAGTAAAAAAACTGTATGTCATATTTCAGAGATGATTCTCTCTCATTTCGTGATCAATAAGAAGGGTATAAATGAGAAAGAAGGGAAATACATATTGGTTTTATCCTCCAGCCTTTAAAACATGAATCATAAAAACAGAGGATCAAATTATTTAATAGCCATGTGATTATTCACAGAGTTATAGATAACAGGGTCTGGGCTTGTGAGGAAGGATAAGGATTCTGGATTTCTTTCTTTTCTTGAACAGAAAGGTACCTTCTGATTGTTCTCATAGCAAACATCAGTCTTGAATAAGACAGCATGAGAAGTAGAGGCATAAGAGGAAAAGGAGTGAAATATTTGTTTGGATTGTCATGTGAAAGCCCCCAGGAAATCTGGATTTGAATAATCAAGTTATGAGTTAAGTCAGGGAAGTAAAACATGACTTTTACTTAAAACATATCAGTGACAAAGCTGTTCCATAATGCACACAAATCATTAAACTCCCAATGCATCTTGAGCTCTGAGCTGGAGGCAAACCAATAGATTTCACTGCCTTCCCTTTTGGCTTCTGAAAAGGGCAAAAACTGTGTAGCCTGCAGAGGACTCATCAGTCTTGGCAGCTCTGCATCACCTATTTCTGTTCAAACTGTAGTGAATGGAAAAGGTGTTGACCTCTAAGCACAAATTGTCCATTCATCATGATACAAAAGAAATACCTGCAGGTAGGTTAATAGTCACTAGAGTGTGATTTGTCCAAATATGTATATATATTTATAACCTTATTTAAAGTCTATAAAACACTTTGGTTATGGAAATATTTTGAAATTTTTGTACTGGACATGAAGCAGAACCCTCAATTGTTTATGTATATTGGAGATTATGAAACTGCTATGGACTAGTTTTCTTTTAAGAGTAAAATATGTATCAAGCTCTTTTAGTTTTCTTACACCTGTTGTTTATTTACAGAAATTCTGCTGCCATGTATACCTTTGTACAAAAATCAAGCATTTAATAAACTCTCAAATTTTCTGCACTATCCTTAGCCAAAAATAATTTACAGAGAAGGAAAGTGTAAAAAAAAAAGCCAAAAATCTTACTAGGCAAAACTTTCCCAAATTTCAGTAGACATTTCATTCATGTACAAGATAGCTTGACTCTGAGAAAACACATTTCTCCCTCCTGCCCCGCCCCCCATTTTTACTGGCATGAAGTTTCACAAAACAAGGTTGAAGCTCATTAAGTTTTCCCCTCTCAGAAATCTTTACTAAAAGGCACAAGATATGCATGAATGGCATTAGAGTATAAAAGCTTCATGATTCCAGCCCCTGACAGTACTTCCACAGAAGAAACTAGGCTTATCCATGGAAACCACGTATTCTCCAGAAGAACTCCCTCCTTCCCCACCCCCTTTTAGCCATACAAGGACTAATTGTGGTGTCAGCTGCCACAGGAATGCAAGGCATGTATCTGGTCTATCAAAAGAATAGCAACTGCTGTCAGCAGCATTCCTGTTCCTCATCCACGACTGATGGCACAGGGAGCAGTTTAAACAATCTTTGTCCTGCTTGCAAGGAGGGGAGGGGTGTAACTTTTTATGTTTTTTAAAAAGCTTTCTTTCAAATAGATGTATGTACACATATATATATGGCAGCTTCACTTATTTTTTGGAAGAAATATAGTATTAGTGTTTGCCTACTGCTGGCTACATTCTCTAAGTATGTCAGAAAATTAAGATATTTCGGGTTACAATAGTGCTATTTCCTTTTTATCAACAGTAGCTCAAATTTTATTGTAATGATGTGATAGTTCTGGTCCACTAAACAGGAGATGACTACTGTGTTTGAAGTCAAAATATTTTCTTGGCTCCCTTCGCTGAAGTGCCACTCTTTGAAGTGTAATAAACTAGGCATAAGTCCAGCATTTTATCTCAATTCTAATATCAAACTTTGCATTAACTTGTAAGAGTGTTGCATGTCTGGAAGGCCAGCAGAATTGGACCCTAAAACCTCAAGCCAGCTGCAAACCAAAACAGTGGTATAAATTGACTTTTGTAGTTCAGGTACTATAAATAGAGCCATTTAATACATAGAAAAGAAAGCCTGCGAATATAGAGCTCCTGTTTTCTGCACCTCTGTTTAATATAAAGTATGTACAAATTGAAATAAGACAAACTTAGTAGATAACATTAGACATGAAGAGATGAGTCCCTGCTATTCTACATGATTCATTTTGATGCTGCAGTTAAAAAACAAAACCAAACCAAACAAAAAACACAAACAAATAAATAAACAAAACCAAAACCAGACCAACTAACAAACAAAACCTGTAGCTTTTCTTATTTAGAATGCTCACAGAGATTAATTGTAGTGCCTTGTGTAGATATATCATCATGAAAGAGCATCTTTTTTGCCTTTCCGGCAAGTTAGAACTGGTTCAAGAAGATGGGAGAAGGAAAAAAAAAAAAAAAAAAAAACCCAAAAAAAGTGATATTATTTTTTATGAGGTTTTTTTAACTGCCAGGACTTACTTAACTGTATTGTATAAGTGAATGCACTCAGAGCTGTTGGTAAGACAACTGTGTGCAAATATATCCTTATAGAACAGCTTGTAAGAACATACATTTTTATTTCTCTTTCCCTGATTTAGATTACTGAAGATATCTGTTCCTGCAAGCAATTCAAGAGGCCCAACTGTCCTTCAGAAAATTGCTGAGTCTTTGAAGTTCAGAAAATAACTCATGCTATAATTTTGTTTACGTATATGCAACATGATGGATTTCATTCTGAGGAGGTGGTTCTATGCTAGACAAGACTCCAAGAATATTGTCTTATCTTGCTTGTGTATAGGCCTCAATTTCCTCTGTTTGAGGGAGAAAAACTTGTACGTGGTGATGGGGTAGTAACTTTTACACACGTGCATTTTGACAACTAATATTTGTAAAATATTGAGGTCATGGACAAAAATTGCTCTGACAGTTTTAAAATGGCAGCCATGGGATTTAGCATCTCAAATTTCAAAAGGTGACCATTCGGTCACACGGGAATGGAATTAATATTCCTCTAAACCGGTAGGTGTTTTTTAATATCCATGTACTTTTTCAGTAGTCATTCTAGGTTCATAGTGTTATAAATCAGAATAGCACTTTCCTTCTTTCTTAGGCTGGGACCTGCTTTTTCACAAGTTACTACCTGAGCTGATGCTACACATCCATGTGCCACATGAAGCCAGAGGTCTTACTGTAAAAAAAAACCACACCAAAACATAAGAAAAATCAACAAACACACACCACCACCATCATTCCCCAAAGCAAGGCCCTGTTCCATCTCAAACAGTCTATGAGATTGTTGCTTAGATGACAGGTGCAGGTTACATTCATAGCAATCAAAAAACAAAGCAGATAAATAAAGACACTCTGGCCACTCAGCTTTGCATGACTGTTGGTATCCTCCTGGGGCTACTTAACAAAATTTAGAGTAGTAACAGTTGACTCATTTTATCACTTTAATGAGGAAAAAAAAAAAAAAGCATCAGAAATTGGAGAGTCTAGTAAAAATTTTGAAAAGTAATAATGAAGTTTAGAGATAAAATTAAGTACACATTAAGGACTGCTAAAGGGTCCATTCCATAACCTCTATGGTTTTTAGCATAGGTTTCAGTTTCTGGAAAAGAGATACAATCTTTATAGCCTACACATAACATTGAATAGGATGTTTAGAAAATATAATTGAGACTAAAGAGCGTATTATTTCTTTGTTGATTATATTATTTAAGGTACTTTGTATGAATTATTTAATCCTGACACAACAATATATAGAGAGAAATGTTTTGATTTGTCTTCACTTCAGATCATGTTGCCTCAGAACATAGCACGAGGGAAAACATTATCAAGTCTTAATTTTACCAGATTTGTGCCAAAATACTGAGGTATGAGCTGCAAGAATGATCTTGATAGGTCTTAAGTTTCTTGTTGTACATAATAAAAGTGATAATTAAATGCATAAATCTAAATTAATATTTAAAATTTATTTCTCCTCAGGGCAGCAGTGAAATAATGTATGAAACACTGTGTGCAGTGCTAGTCATCCAGACCCAAGGAAGCTGAACTCTAATTACAGCAGGAGAGGAGAGACTATTGGAAAATTATGTGGAAAGGGATTTTCTTTCCAAATGAAAAATTAAAAAGGTTGACTTGTTTGTCTAGTAAAATCATGACTGAAAGAAGATATTTCCTAGAATACATGGAGCAATGTGGGAAGAGAGACATTAAAAAAAAAAAAATGCAGTGTTGTTATGAGGATATATCAGCTATGAATTAATTTGGGCTGAATATTACACAAATTTCCAGCAAGTTGCAGAGCAGTCGGGTCACCAGTCTTTGACCTTACTTGATGAATGAAGGAGGGAATTTTGATGAGACTGCATGAAATGGAAAGAGCTAGCAACAACTTTACCCTTGTCTTCCTGTAAACAAAATGAAAACTACCTGGGGATTTATTCTGAATTCAAGGATTCTTAATTCAGTTCACTTTCCCTACTTTTACTTGGGCTAAGGCCATTTGACTTCTGAAGGAGACTTTTCAAGTGGGAGTTCTAGTGCAGTGAAGCCAAGCCACACCACTCTCGATGGTTTCAGTGTCTGTTGTTCCTGGTTGCCTTGTGTCAGCAGAGCCTGTGGTGTCTGCACGAACAGCTTGGAGCTCTTCTCTCGTCCAGACTGTTGCCCTAATAATTCAGTTGTGACTGAACTATAATTGAACTAGAGACTGAACTATATCAACCTGCAACTATAATTGTTTCCCTTCTTGCTGAGAAAACCTTGAACTAAGTCTCAAACTGAATCACCCTGAATGTTAAGTTGTAGCTTTTTTACAGTTTGAATGCGTGGTGTCTTCTAGGCTGTTTTTGACATGGCTTCTGCATGCTTTAACACAGGTGGGTGAAGGGTTTCTACTGTTGGGACACGTTTCTCTATGAACAGTCACATGTGTGACTTCTTGCTAAGGATGACAAAGTCAGTTCAAGTACTTTCTGCTCTCTTCTACTTTATTACTTGGAAAAGCTTTTACAAATTTATATTTCTATTCGGTCTGACTTCCCCACACCTTTTTCCTTCCTGGAGAGGAAGGGACTGCAATGTAGGAAGTTTTTCTGGTTTGTTTTCCACTCTGATAACTTCAGCAGTCTCACCCCTCGAGAGTCTCACTGGTACAGTGAAGAAATGCTGAAGCAAAACTGGACCAAGCAGCAGGGGAAATTCTTGATCCAGCTTTGCTGCCAGAAAAGTGTTTGTGTAACTATACCATTAACATGGTGCTTAACCCATGTCGTACAAGACTAATTGGATAGCTGGCAGGTAATAATGCGAGCTGTTTAAAAGATTGGGGATTGGGCACGTTTCCCAAATCCAGAGATAGGGCTATTCTGGGAACTTGCTAGAATCTACCTCTGATGGGTATATCCATCTATTAGAAAGCAGCTGTGTCCATCTATTAGAAAGCAGCTGTGTACATTTATATGGGCTTGGTTTGTTCTTGTAGCTCAGGTGGAGGATTCCTAGGTACAGCTTATGATATCCAAGACTGATGGAATGGGTGTGACTGTAAGTCCATTAATTTTCACTGGCACTAACAGCCCTCTGAGAATGACCTGGGAGCAGGAGGCTGCTGGCAGGTAAGGCATCTGTCCCGTTCCTGGTGTTTCTCATACGCTGGTGACAGGCTGGATGGGATCACTCAGATTTGGCTCTGCAAATTAGCAAGAGCCTTTCAACATGTTTGCACTTGATGTTATTGGAAGATCCCAGTGGAAGACAGACCTGAGCCCGGTTTAAGATGACTTTCTCCACAGATGACGTTGCAACTGATCAGATTTATTTTCACAGCTGTTCAGCTGTAATTAGGCAGCACTTTCTGGCTGTTGGATACAGAAGGCCTTGGGCACAGTGCACGTAGAGGTTTTCTGTTGTAGTAGAGCTCCTTGGGTGGTGGTTTCGTGGCAGGCCACAATGACCCCAGTTAGTGCTGGTGTGGCTATGCCCTGGGGGGGAGTACACACTCCTTGAAAGGCAGAGAATGATTCTGCCTTTGGTGGCCAGGATGGCCATATGGCCTTCTCATACATCTCCAGTTCTTTCCTCTTCAGCTACACAAGCTAAGTAAAGAAGTAAGGACAGTTTCTAGGAATCTGTCTTAAACCATAACGAAAGGACTGAGTGGGACCACCCAGACTGTGAAACCCTGTCATTATTCTTGGCAGCAGGTGGGCCTTGGACACCTGATGAAATGTCACAAGCCCATGCAGCTGCACGGGAGAGGAGAGGGACTTACACAGAGTTTCACCCATGTCCCACTTAGGCGCAAGAGGAGAGACTTCCTTGGACGAAAATGTCTCGATAGTCCCCAGTAAGAATAGAGTACATAACAGCATAAAGGAAGGCAAAGAGAGAGCTAAAATGGTCTCTTCCAGTCCTGCCATGGGAGCAGAAAATGTCCTTCCTATTTTCAATGAAAGAAATATTACATAAAAAATAATTCAAAGGTTTTGAAAAATATGATTTTGTGAGAAGTTATCAGTGAAGGAAGATACTCTTAAAGGGAAGCTATGCAGAGGTCAGCACTGAATTCACTATTTAACATATTCAGCAGTAAATGTTAAATTCCTGCTCCTAACACTTGCAAGATTTGCTCTGCCAGACTGTAGAAGCAGTTCTTCAGAGAGATCAGGAATATTAAACAACACAGTTCATTTAAATAAAATGCATTTTAATATGAGAAGAAATCAAATAATGTGTATAGAAGCACAGAACAACATAAAAAATAGGGGGAAAGAAAAGTAGTGACTCTGAAAAAGAGATTAGAGGTGACATTGGATCAGTGTGACAGTCCCTGCAAAGACAGGAAAGGTGACGTGTACCTTGGACTAGGGAAAGAATGTATGGAAGAAGTAACATGTGTGAGTACAAGTTAGAACCTGGAAATGGTTTCCATTTCATACTTTTTAAAAGGATGTTAAAAATTGCAGAGTCTGAAGAAAGCAATAATAATTACTAAAGAGGAAGAGAAAAAGCTGTATAATGAGATACTTGCAGATCAAGTTGTTCTTTATACTAGAACAGACTGAGAAATTACTTGATTTGTACATAAATGTTTCATGGGAAGAACAAATGGATACAAAAGTGCTCCTAATTTAGCAGAGAAATACACAACAAGAACTAATAGCTGGAAACTCAATGAGACAAGCTCAAAATTAAGTATTAGGCAGGGAGTTTTTATTATTATATTTATTTATCTGTTATTAACCACTGGAAAAATGAACACAAATCAACAAAAGCAAGGGCAGGATATCTTCAAATTAAGAGCCAACCTCGAGCTAGTCTGCTTAATACAGCTGAAATACAAATACAGGCTACAGACAGAGATTCTTTCTGTCCAAAACTTTGTTTTAAGAATTGTCTTGTATTTTAAAGAATGTAAACAGTGAGGAAATATTCTTTCACTCCTTTGGCAATATCCTGGAACACATTACCTGCGCTGTTTTTTCAATTGCTTTCCATGTGTTTAGCATGGCTACATCTAGTTAAAAGTTATTTTAATCTGAGTGTGTTTTTTTATTATATTATTGATGCCAATCAAACTGATATCAGGCTTTCTTATTACCTCACGTAGTACACTGACCTTCCTCTGAGCCAGACTCTTCCTAATTCAGTAGTGTGTTAGATCACGGTCCACCTGGTTTTGTGGCTGTTTTTTACAAGATAATGGAAGTAAATGTGAAAGACACCAGAAAAAAAGAAGGATGTTAGGGATTTTTGTAACAAATGAGTAAAGAAATCCAGAGATACTTGTTCTTCAGGATCTGAGAAAGATGCAGAATTGCTGAGGACTCCAGAGCTGTCCAAAGGTTGTGTCATCTCTCCGTTTCTAGAAAGGAGTATAAGCTTCTGTTCTTCTATGTAGAGGACTCAGGGGACTGCAGTCTGTGTTGGTTTTCGCTAGGATGGAATTACTTTTCTTCCTGGTAGCTAGCTCCTGTGGTTGTGTGTTTCAGATCTGTGCTGATAACTGTGAGAAGTTTTCATTATTGCTGAGAAGCACTTGCACAGTGTCAAGGCCTTTTCTGTTTCTCTCCCCACCCCACCAGCAGCAGGGCTGGGGGGCACGAGGAGCTGTGAGGGGACAGAGCCAGGACAGCTGACCCCGGGATGTCCCACACCATATGGCATCATGCTCTCCATATAAAACTGGGGGAAGAAGGAGGAAGGTGGGACTGTGCAGCTTGTTTTCCTGAGCCATCTGATCCATCATCCTGATACATGATGGAGCTCAGCTTTCCTGGAGATGGCTGAACAACCACCTGCCCATGGAGAGGGGTGAGCGAATTCCTTGGTTTGCTTTCTTTGTGTGAAGGGCTTTTGCTTTACCTACTAAACTGTCTTTGTCTCAAACCCTTACTTTTTAAACTTCCATTGTTCCCATTCTCTCCCCCATGCCACTGAGGGGGAGTAAGCAAGTGGGTGTGTGAGGCCTTGTTGTTGGCTGGGGTTAAACCACAATACAGACTTAGTTATTGAAATGAAACTGTCAAATATTTGTACACATAAGCAAAATTATGTGGTAGTGGATAAGCAGAGTTCCATCCAGTCTTAGAGATGGGCAAAATTTAAAGCACTGGCATAATATAATGACAAAAAGCTCAGTTACTCAGCCTTCTTCCTCTCCTTTAAATGCTGTAGTCTGCAATGCATTAATTTTTATTCTGTCTTTGCATTAGCAGACCCAATTCTCCATCATACCCCTCATTTTGATTTGAACGGTCTCTGTGCTTGAGGTTTTTCTGTTTTCCTCTGGTTCTAGCTACAGTTCAAGCATCTCTCTAGACAGCTTTGGATCTGCAGTAGTTAAACATCCTGTGACTTGTCTTCAGTTGTCACATTCCAGGTCCTTGCAAAAGGGCACATATGTGCTACTTAAAACTTTCGTTTAACTCATTAGTAATTTAAGTGTAGCTTGATGGTATGCCAGATGCTCTCCAGTTCAGAGAAATATGCCCATCTGACTGTGACTCTCTCCTATGAAATCTGCTTTCTGCAGCAGATTTCCTCAGACAGACCAAATTGCTTCATGGCCCTGAAGAACTGATTCAATATCCCCTTTTGTTCAGTTTGCAGAGACTAATTGCTGCTTTGTGCTCTGCTCCCAGCCTCAGCCCAAGACATGCCGGGGAGTGAGTACTGGGGGACATTGGTGTGGCCACTGAGAACAGGTTGCTACAGAGATCCCTGGAGGGTCTCAGGGAAGATGGATGAAATACAGCTGCAAAGCACCCTCTTGCAAGGGAGTCTTTTAGGTTTAAAGTGCATGGACAGTATCAGCTGTCTTAGATACTGATTCCACTGAACATTCTTTGTCCTTAGCAACATCACCATTGTGATACACCAAGTACACTATTTGTCAATGGCATATTCAGTGCTATTTTTCCTTCAGCCCAGAACCAATAAAGTGGCTTTCTCCATATGCTTTCCCAACCAGAGAGGAAAATCTTGTCTTTGTAGATTGATCTACTTAAGGAAATGTGGTGCTGCTTCTTGCTTCTTAGGATTCAGAGCTCTTCTAGACTGTTTCTTCCGTGTAAATTTCTGGGGGAATGAGTGAGAAAATGAAATGGAGGATGGAAGGGATATTTTAGGCAACTGTTTGGCAATCTGTGAAATAATCTGATGTCCGTGTGGCACTCCCCATCGTTATTTGTAACCTTTTTGCCTTTAAAGGAAGGAGGGCAGGAATGTGCAGGGAGATTAAGCCAGCTACTTTCCCATGCCTAGGTGTGGTGCTCCAGTTAATGGGCAAAGATACTGGGAAAGAATATTGTGAAGGCTGTGCATAGGGAGCCGGTGCTCTCATGCCCCTACACTGTACCTAATTTTTGGAAGAAAGGTGGAGAAAGGAGTTTCAGCTTCCAGATTGGTTGCTACAGAGCCTTTCATGAGAATTGTAATCAATCCTGAAAATTCTTCTTTCCAAAAGCCTTCAGAGAAAATTTTTTTCCTCCTATACAAAAATAAAATAAATGTATAAAGAGTTTGTATGTGGGGTTTCACATTGGATTTTAAAGCTAAAGTAGTATCAGGCTTGGTGTGAAAGTAATTTCATTAATTTTCTTAAGTAGATGATCAGTTACAGCTTTTATATCTGCATCAAGATTGGTGAACTGTAAACTTCTGTAGTAAATTGATGAGGTAGTACCTTTAAATTATGAAAAAACAGCATTAGCTGGTGTGGTTGTTTCCTGCTATCAAGCAGGGGAAACAAGAAAAAACTCCCAGAACGCAGATCATGCTCCAACTAACTTTATTTGAAAAGCACACATCTTTTATAATCCCTGTGTACAGGTA
Organism: Picathartes gymnocephalus; assembly: GCA_013390045.1. Taxonomy (NCBI): domain Eukaryota; kingdom Metazoa; phylum Chordata; class Aves; order Passeriformes; family Picathartidae; genus Picathartes; species Picathartes gymnocephalus. The sequence continues at coordinate 255,677 of WEKY01051474.1, forward strand.
TTGTACTATTGGTTAGAAAGATGAACACACTATACAACTATTGGTTAACTAATAGTAGTTTTATCACACCAGCTGCAAGACCATGTTTTCATAGTTTTAGAAACCGTTTTATAAACATTGCTAGCAAAACTGTGAGAAAACTTTCCCTCTTGCTCTAAACATGCCTGAGTTCTTTACTCAGGCTTTTGCTGGCGTCCACAAGCTGGAGTGCCCAGTATAAATCTGCTTATTGTAGGCAGGTGAAAAAAACTACTATTTTTAAATGTCAGGTGGCTATGCTGAACAGATGATTGCATTTTGTTCACAGGGAAATTTGCCAATGTCTTTACCTATTTACAGGATGTATTGCTGATGGAAGCCATCACAACCTGTGTGACCAAAATTGGAAAGTATAACAGTGATACTTGGGATACATATATTTTTGTTAGCTCTTTTGTGTTTACTGTACCTTTATTTTTTTCTCTACATTTTGCTCTACATGGGCTGTCATTTAAAAACCCAGAGTCCACTGCCCACCCTGAAAGTTTGCTGTTCCTTGATTTCTTCGGCCTCTATCTCAAAAGATGGATGTTATAACTAAAAACAGGGTACACACCTCAGTTACTCCAGACTCACAGAGTCTTGAAAAGGAGGAGGAGGTCAGTTCATCAGAGTGCAAATCCAGGGAATGCTATTCCATGTTGATATGTATATGGTATTCCAGGATGAACTCTGTAAGAAGTCTGGGTAAGACTTGTGTGACTGTGGTGTCTTATGAGCAAGAAGAAAGCTCAGAGAGAAGGGTGTGCATAAAAAGGCAGTCATTGCTAATAAAATGGCTTTTAAGCCCTCCTCTCACCTCCTCCTCAGATGAAGGTGTGCACAGCAAAGAAAACTGATAATGGATTTTGAATGACTGTGCATTAAATTTTACTTCCCTGTGACTTGTGGCTACCTCCTAGTTATTTAAATCCTTTAAAGTAATCTGCAGACACCAGCTGTATTGACTGGCTCAGGTGGTTTGTAACATAGTTTAGATAAATATGGTACTTATTTCAGATTAGCCCAGGTGAAAAAATGTTCCTCTTCTAGGTAAGAAAGTCACTTTACTCAGTGGAAGCCAAGTCATTTAGTTTTTTTCTCAGGAGTTGTCTAAGTCTTGCTCGGAGAAGACTGAGTGTCCCAAGTGATGGACAGTGCCACTGCAATCTGCTGCGACAGTGACACTCCTGCCTCTCTCCCAGGCTGCAACACTTCAGAGCATCATGATGCTGTTCTGGTGGGTGTTTTGCTGTGTTGGCTGCGGTCTGTGGAGCCCAGGAAGACAAAGGTTCTTAGCAAGAGGAGGAATGCAGAAAGTAGAAGCTGGTTAATTTTCTTTTTTGTGCCCTTCAAGTACAAGACTTCCTTGCAGATGGCAGTTCCCTTCAAGAGCTTGGCTGGCTCTTCCAAACAGCAACTGTGCTGTGCCTACACAAATCCAGTGTGGGTATTTGATAGAAAGACAGAAAGAAAAAGTGAGGACTTGGTGTATCTCTAGCACCCCCTGCACCACTTTCTTGGAAGAGAAAGGTTGTGCAGTGCTAATGCCCATGTGCCAGCAGACTGAAAGCAAAGACAAGGCATGCAGGACAGACACTACTGTCACCATTACTCCAGAAATCACGGCCATGAAGCACATGGATGACTAACTGCATCATTATCCTTGTTCTGCTACTGTACGTTGTGTCCCTGTATAGCAACATGCTGAACATCCACATTTGGTTTGGGTCAGGTGTTCCTGATCACCTCTTTGAGGTGAACAACTTTATCATTGTCACGGGTTTGGTTCATAACCGGGCAGAAACACCAATTTATGTAGCGGTTTCACGTCGCCTCCTCACACCTGGCAATGATTTAGTGTAGTAGGTTCAAGTACTCTGGTCTACTACCCGTGTACTTACTGAGTTACTTACTCATTTCTGTGGTGAGATAAGGATTAGGAGAAATGCAAAGCAAGCCTAAACCTTTGAAGGTAAAAAGATAGTTTATTAGCAGAACTAAAAGAGAAAAAACTTAAAAGGAAAATAATAGGAATTAAAATAAACCTCTAGATGTTTCTCTTCCCCCCACCTCATTTGTCTTTCTTTACCAACAACTCTTTTTCCATCAACAACACACAGAAACAAAACCTAGAGATCTTTGGTCAGTTTACCACTTTTGAAATAGATTTTCATCAGTTCAGTTGGGAAGAAGAGTCTTTCTTACTATGCCATGGAGAATTTCCCACAAGAACACAGTTCTTTCGTGGGTTCAATTTCACAGCGAATCAGCTGCCTGGATATCTGTTCACTGTGAGCGTCCTTTCCTCGACATACAGCTGTTCCCACAACTGCCTTCGAGGACTCATCTTTGTATCATGGAGTAGTATTTTAAGGATGAACTGTTCTGGTAGAAAAATAAAGGTCTTCTCTCTCTGGAAGCAAGGTTTCTCCTATCCCTGGAGTAAGGGTGTGCCCTGAGGTAAGGGTCTTTGGCATCTATTGTCATCCCTGAGGCAAGGGTTTCTCCCTCTATTCTCTTCCCTGAGGTAAGGGTTTCTTCTCTGTGGTAAGGTTTCCCACTGCCACAGTTATTTTAAATTTAGTTTGCTTCAGCGCGAGTGCCTTTGCTTAGTCTGTAGTTAGAACAGGTTGTATCTCCCCAGTTGGTACAAGTTATAAGGAAATGGTTTGAATATAGTCTAGTACCATGGTTTTATAGAAGAATTTCAGCTTAAAGCATCTCCTCCTTCTCCTCTTTCTAGACTTTCAATCTTTTCTTCTTCACTAACCTCGGTGTCTCTGTTATTGTCATCTGTGTCCTTACCTTTCTGAGTCCATCTTCTGCACTTAAAGCTATATCTGAGTCTCTGTAGTACACTCTTCCCAATTCTGTTTTTGGTCACATGACTTCTGTTCAGCCGGAGCTGTTGGAAACCCCTCTTGGAGAGGCGGGAGAGCAGAGAAGGCAGGACCGGCTGCGTTGCAACATCACGTCAGTGTCAGTGCTCCCGGGGGGGAGGAGGAGGAGGAGGAGGAAGAAAAGCTGTGCCATGAGTGGCGGCAGAAGCAGCGGTGGCGGCAGCAGAGCCACTCGGCCCAGGCTGATAGCTTCTTGGCAGCGGCAGAGGCAGCAGTGATGGAAGCCGCAATAGGGGCAGTGGCGGGGCCGCGGCGGCGGGGGCAGCAGCAGTGGCAGGGCAGCAACAGCAGGGCGGTGGCAGCAGCGGCAGGGCTGCGGGCCGATGGCCCCCCCGGCCCCCCTCCTGGCAGAGTGGGGGAAGGGCCCGGCCCCTCGGGAGCCAGCAGGCCCCTGCTGGAGTAGGCCCGGCCCGGCCCTGCCCAAGGCCCAAGGCCCAGGCAGGCCAGCCAGGCTATGCAGAGATGTTACCTTTTCAAAGGTGGAGCTCCAAAAAGAACTAATCTCTAAGTTTTCTTCTCTTAAGATGTGAGAACACAGAGGCATACTCTTTCTCTCAGTGGTTAGACAGCATGTCTGTCTCAGAGCTAGCCCCTAATTGGCTCTTCAAACATGCAGGAAGATGCACTTCTCAAGAAATTGTAATAGTCCTTGCAGATGAAAAAGTTACTCTTTTTCAAACCATGACAATCATCCCTCCCTACCAGGCTTTGCTTCCCCCTCTCAAGTGGTGTGACAGCACATGAGTTGATCTCCTGTCAGCTGAAACCTAGCTGGAGGATGCTCTTCAGCAGTTAGTGTGTGCTTTGTCCACAGAAGTAAATTAGAGCAAACTAAAATCTCACAAAACATGAACTATTTGATTCCTTAGCAGCAGATATTCTCCCTTTTGTTCTCTCCTATTAGGATGATTTAGGTGCAGTTGTCAGGAACATATACTAGAAATTTACTAGAAATTTACTGTGTTTTCCCAGTTTTCCTTAGAGAACTGATTTATGATTTACTGATCAGCTTTCTGTTGTTTCCGACTTGCCTTTTGCCTTCTCATTGTCTTCCACTTGCTACTTTGACTGACAGAGTCCAGTCAGGATAGGAATTTAAAAAATTCTGGTCATTGTGTGACTATATACAAGGGAAAGTTGAATCTTATTAGAAGGTCAGTCAGTAAAATTAATCAATTTCTTCTCCACAGATAATGTGATTTTCTCTGGCCTTGCAAAATGTGTGCATGCTTCCTGACTTGATACATCTTGTATTTTATGCCTCAGTGTGCAATGATCATTTGATTCTAACAATTAGGCTGGGGATAATCTCTATCAATCTTCATAATAATCTTCTATTATATCTTAACAAATGAGATGAGAAATTATACACCCTTACTCTTGTATTAGTTCTGTGCAGATGTCTTTTTAAAGTTCTAAATTGCACAATGCAACCTGATAACTACTAACTCCTTATAAGTGCATGCTAAGGAAAAGTATGTGAAAGCAGAAGCACTTGTTTCAGCTCACAGTCTTTTTGAAACAGGAAGGAAAAAAGCCCTTCTGTTTAAAGTGTGGAAAACCAGCTTGTTGAAGTGTTATAATCTATCCATGGAAGGATTGGGAATGATGATTTATTTGAATCCTCTGTAGAGGCCTATTGTAATCCTTACCAACTGTTATCAAATTAACCATAGCAGAGAGAAATGGTTACAGCCGAAGCAACACAGATAAGGCATGAACACAAAGAGATAGGCTTCCTCTGAAGTGATGATAATGCTGTAGCTACAGTTACATTGTTCTCTAACTCCTGTCAAGCTGCTTCAAGAGTGGGGTAGTCAATAAAACATTCCTATCATAGACTAAAGGCTCATTTGTAAGCAAACAAAATCAATCAGAACGAAAATTTCATTTTCTGGTGGCCTTGATATAGGTTCCTCAATCATTTTCTCATTAGATATTTCTTGGATAACTTGTGATGTTCACTGGGGAACGACTAAGATATTTTACACATGATGTTAAAAGATTTTCTTCTGGTACTATCAAGGAACATTAGGACTTTCTGGGCTCTGAAACATGGACGCTATTAAAGCATTGTGAATCTGGAGATCCTATCTTTGGCAGTGTAGTAAATATACTGATATCAAAATGCTGTGCCTAATCCTGAAGTCATTAACAAGCAAGAATGATTTCTTCAGTGAAAGCACACATTCCTAGGTAATAAATTGCCTTTTGAAAAGCAATGCCTGTCAAACTCATGAAAGTTTTCCATTACTTTGAGATCTTCCAGAAAGTGATTGATAAATATTTTTAACTTCATTTCCCATTGCACCATTTAATGAACTCGCTTGTGCCTGGTTGCTCCCCATTAAGTTTTGTAGCAATGTGTCACCTGATTAGGTTCTTGTTTTACTCAGATGGTTCCAAAGATGTAGCCAAATTACAAGTTTATGGATGGCTAAATTTAGCCACTTGCCAGTTTTATTTTCTCACTTACATGTCATTTGAAGAAGCCAGCATATTTTTCCCACATCATGCAATAGTATAACAAGTAGATAAAATTGCTTCCTCTTCACACTGCACAAGAGACTTGATTCTAATAGGACCTGTAAAATTGGCTCAGAAAACTTTAGGGAGACTTGAGAATCTGGGTGTTCTACTTAAGGTCAACACTGAAGTAGGAAATTTATTCTTTCTAGCCCATTACATCTCTTAAGGAAGCTCTGTGAAGATGATACTCAGGAGGGTTATTTTATAAGTGAGAAAAAGTACATACCAGGAAGGATTGGGTTTAAGAACTGTCAGGAAGACCTTTGGTGTCAAACCTGGATTTTTGAGCTGACAGTGGTGTCAGCCCTTAGCTGTTCCAAGGGCTTCCAGGGCAAATTGTGGGTGAGGGCTTCATGTCTCTCTTTTTGGTAGTGGTAGAGAATGGGAAATTATAGCAAAAGGATATAATCTAGATAGAGGGTCTCTGGGAAATTTGTGTTCACTTAGCACCTTGGTAGTGGGAATTGAGACAGTTTCTTGAGGCTGCCTCAGCTCTGGACCAAGAGCAGTGTAAGAGAAGACCTAAATCCCAGATGGACTATTCTGCTGGATTAGCTCCAGATAACATGTAGTGCTGCCCGGCTCTGTGCCCCAAAGCACAAAAAGTGGCAACAGGAAAGTGCTGCAGCTCATGAGCTGCTCGTACACATGCCAGAGGATAGAACGTGACCTGCTGATGGGGACAGCTGAAATCTTGACAGTCAGCTCTGATCTGATCTAACTGAAAAGCAGGCACGGCTTCAGAAGGATGGGGTCAGGAACAGTCTTGGCTATACTGCAGCTGACTTGGAGAGACTTCTGGGGGAGACTCAAGTGTTTATTTGTGACCAGAATAAGATCAATTTAGTAACAAGCCTTTAAAAACATGTCTTGCCAATTTTCCCCTTTCATCCACTGAAAGGATTCTGTATTCATCCGTATCCATCTCCTTGTTAAAGGCTGTCTCTTTTTAATGACTCTGTTTCACTTCATCCAAAGATTAATAGCAGCACAATTATTAATTGTGAATCTATAGCCTTTTGCCAAGGTAGGGAGAGTGTAACTGCTCATAAACATTAGCTCCAGATGAAATGCTACGTTCAAGGTCTCAGCTGTGAAGCTGTGCTTTTAATTAATTTTCAGATTTTTCATTCTTTCTCAGAGATATCACAAGAATCTGCAAACACTCATTTAATCTCCATGGGCTGAATCCTTCTTTCATCCTCCTGGTGATGGTTTGTTTGCATAGATGACTGCATTCTTGAGCCCATTGGCACAACAGTGTTAAAGGCCTTTGAAAACTCTAGGAGCCTTTTCCACAAAATCAGAGGTCAGAAGGACCTGCCACCTTGCAGCAGGATTTCACTGCAAAGACTCCCAGTCTGAGGAGATGCAGCAAGGAACATGGCTCAGAGAAAAACCAAACCAATATCTAGACAGATTCATGCTGAGAGCATCCTTTAGCCCATGCTGTTAGCTATTCCACTGGTTTTTTATTCCTGCTAGAAATGGTTACAGAATAAAAATCTGCAGACTGTCAGATAATTTTTGCATAGTGATCAACATTTCTGAGTTGATCTTCAACAAATTGAGATGAGTTTTTGACACTGAATGTTGCAGGGTTTTCAAGCCCCAGAATTTTCTTTTTCTTAGCAGTACTCCCATCTATTGGAATTGTTCCAGTCTTCCATGATTGATTATAATATAAATAATTTATAAATGTTAATGAATTGGAGAACCCTTCAGCTAAGCAATTTTAGGCATTGTGGGGGTGCAAGTAAGTTGCCCAGACTTGTTGATTACTTATGCCTGTGTTTAATCTTGGCAGATGTGGCCTTTTTAAACTA
>WEKY01051478.1:580-29720 GCA_013390045.1 Picathartes gymnocephalus
TTTGCATTTACAATTCCTTTTCACTTAAAGCAGCAGAGATACAACCTTGCATTATCTTTAAGGACTGCAATAAAACACACTTTGAAAGGCAATCTTTCAAGGGGACACTAAAGCAATGAAAGGGTGGCAGAAGTAATTATGCAGAAACATTTTTGCAAATAATGAGAAATATCTACTTTCATCTTGCCGTTTCTTGGCATGGACATTTATAAGAAAATCATTTTTATTGCACTGCATTTTCTGTAAATGATTCGGGTTTAGAATAGAACTTGCAGAGGAAATGAAAAATGCTCATTTAAGTTCAGATATTTTATAATCAATTAAAACTTTGTTTTGGGACTTTGTTTGTAGTCCCTCTGCTTCTACCTAACAATCTTTCCTCATCACTTCTATACTCTTATAAATATGAAAAAAATAATCACATTCCAACTACAAAAGGAAATGTAACAACATGTAGGAAATGTTGCAACAATGAAAATGGGCACAGTGGAAACAAATATGCAAAGCCTTGTGACTCAGATAAATCTTTCTGATAGGTATGGACCAGTAATCACACCAACTTCTGGTTATTAATTGCTGTGCGAAGGGCAAGTCAAGGATAGGGGTACCTAAATTCCTTCTGCAATGGAAGCCCCCTTGTCATCAGATGCCAATCTTCCCACTGCCCATTCAGTCTCCTCAAAACCAGCACTATATGCCTTTTTTCTTTTTTTTTTGCTGGATCCCTTCACTGACCACCTCAAAGCCTAGCACATAAACTCATCTCCTCACTCACCTGAAGAACACACCCTATATGTTCACCTTCTTCCCCTGACTTTTTCCAAATTTTCCCCCTAAACCAGAAGGGAAGGCAAGATTTTGGGCTTCACCTGGTGGTAGACAGAACCTACCACCACCACCACTCAGGAGAGGCACATAATTTATATCGGTTCATGTGTCAGTAGTTGACAGGACAGTTTGGGAGCCTAAAGTCTTGGTGAAGTCTAGACTGGGGCTGAGAGAGTGGACAGGAAGATAAACAGCCACAGGACAGCACGGATTAACTGTAAAATGCTAATTTGCAAATCAGAGAGCAATGCTCCATGAACACTGAAGCTGTAGAAAAACAAAAAGTAAATTCTGGAACAAGAAGAGACTTCCAGTCAGAACAAACACTGGGCATAGAGGAATTATTAGCATCCAAATAAGGCCCAGCATTAGTCACACAACAGTAGCAAATTATAGCACTACACTGAAGCCATAAAGGTCTAAATTTCCATTTATATGTGATTATAAATGAGGAAGCATACAGCAGCATGATCTGACTTTGGAGTCCAGTCTTTGCCAAGGATATGTTCCCCAGCACACTCAGGCTGGCATGGAATCATTGAGTATCTCCATTTGGAAGGGACCCATAAGGATCACAAAGCCCAACTCCCCACTCCTCACGGGACCACCTCGAACAAAACCATTTGACTAAATGGGTTGTCCAGACACTTCCTGAACTCAGGCAGGCTTGGTACCACGACCACTTTCCCAGGGAGCCTGTTGCAATGACTGAGTACCCTCAGTGAAGAACCTCTTCCTAATGTCCAATCGGAACTTCCCCTGGAGCAGATTCATTTCATTTCCTCGTGTCCTATCACTGGTTGCCAGAGAGAGGATAATGTATTCTCTCTTCAGCTTCCTCTTTTGTTCCCCCTCTCTCTCTGGGATGCCAGATTTATTTTACAGGCTATTATTAGCATTTGGAATGAGTTGCTCTCCAGACCTCTCTAGGGTGACTGGTAATTTAAAGCAAAACCAAAGAAGAAAGAGGCCCCCCAGCAGAACTCTTACCCCACTCGCCTTCTCCTTTCCCCACACGCTGATGTGACCCCACATCACATCCAGACACAGGTTCTCAGAGCACATCAGCAGTGCCAGTCAGGTGTCAACTGCTATTTTTGCACCCCATTAAAGAGGAACCAAATCTCCCCCAAATTCAAAACAGTAATTAATCATAGAAAACCTCTACTCATACAGAAAACAAAGTTATTTTCTCCTCGTCTCTACGAACGCTGAGAGAAATATTAGTTATGTTTGAGTAATCAGTGTTATCACATGCAAAAATAACATTTAAATTTAAAAGAGAACTACAGACAGAGGAGCCAAGGCAGTCCCACAGCTGCAAGACCTTGACAACATCTCCAGATGCACCTTCTGCTGCCTGCCAGGAGCCAGACTGGAAAAGGAGCCAGCAGAGGTGACACCAAGGAGTTAGCAGCAGCCCCGCCTGATGCTGAGAGAACAAGCATTGCAGAGTTTGGCATCTGGTCCCTACTTTTGCCAAGTATGCCCTGTTTGTTTCCACAGCTGTTAAATGTGTTTGCTCAAAAAAAAAAAAAAGGGGGGGGGAAGCAGAAAGAGCGACTGGAGATACACAAGTGACTGCAGGAGGAAGGAGGAAGGCAACATGCAATTTATTCCCAGATAACAATTTGCTTTAGAAAATGTATTTCCAGTTATTAGGACAAGTCTGAGATATTCTTAGATTAAATTCATGCATAAATTCATATGGCATATTTGTGTTTACATCTTCAAAACACTGTAGGCAATTATCAGAGGGTTAACAAATGCATTTGCTGTAAACAACTTTTCCCCACTTTCTATATATATTTTAAATTACCTTGTAATAATCTGCTCCATCCAGCAGAGAAAATTATTTTAGGCAGACTGAAATGCGCACTAGTTGTTCCAATCTACCTGAAGGTAAAAGGATACAAAATTAAACATCACTGTTAAGTGAGGTAAGTTGTTACAAATCCTTGTTATGTATGAGCATAAATGTATTTTACAAAACAAAGCAGCCATTAAAAACATTAAAATCACAATTGTCTTGAATAAACTAAAGAGAACCTTATTTTGAAGTAGCATCTTCTTTTCAGCTTTAGCTCAAAACAAAGTCAAATTTAAGAGAATAAAGAATTGCATTTAAGTGAATTAAGAAACTCTAAATATTTAGACTTCAAGAAGAACAAGAAAGGTCAATACATCACTTCAGAATGTAAAAAACATGTCATATTCAATTTCTGGCTAAATCTTGTCAATTTCTTTGCTTCTGGCAGTGTTTTGGTCTTCACAGGGGAATAATTTCTGGGTTTATTAGCATAACTGACCCTATTTTACACCTGTGAAAGCAATCCTTGTTAACATGGCTAAACAGAATGCATATTCAGTTAAAACATGGCCTCTAGATATAAGTGAAACACTGATTTACTGAAATTCAGTTACCCTCTCCTACGTAAATATAGAGATATCTTGAAAATATAAGATAAAACCATGTGTGTCATGCTATGATACTAATTTAGAGCTGCAACAAAATCAGCTACATAGAGGGTTTTTTTTTATAAAATGGTCTCTGCTAACCTGAAGCCTAATAAAAGAAAATAAGTTTAGAAATCACATTGAGTATTTAATCTCTGCTGGAATTCACTACACAGTTTTATCCATTCTATATTTTTCATATATTTTGTTCCTTTCTTTCTTGCAACAGTAAAGAAATTTCTGCAAATTTAGTTTCACTGACTTTCACTAGCCGGAAAAAAATAGTTACTCTTGATATCTCACATTATTTTCCAGTTTTAAAAAAAGGGAACAATGTTCTATAATACTGAATTTTTCACTCTTTTTGCACAAATTGTGCTACACACCTAGTGATAATGGTTTCACTGAGAAAGCTTTGGCAGGGTATCTGTACACTACCTTGTCCCACAATCAGAAATAATCACTGATATGCAAGACCCACACTGTTCAGATGAATATTTTGTGACCAGTACATTACAAGGATGCTTTGCAATACTGTAGAGCATTCGAGGAAAAATGGATGATTAAAGTACTGAAGGCAGAACAAATTCTACCATGGGTGTATTTGTGGATCTCTCTTCCTCCTGTGTAACAATGATTTGAAATAATTATCATGATTGTTCTTGTTGTTAAATGAGGGACAAGAGGGTCTCAGTAGAGATTGTGTTAGTCTGAAATCACTTCAATGAAATGGTCATTCAGAATAGCTTCAAGGTGTCTTATCTTGAATGCACATTGGAAAACTGGTTAACACAAGCATTCACAGTCAGGGAGGAATTCTCCTTCAGGACTGGCAACTGGTTATCAATTTTTTTTTTTTCTTGCTTGTTTTTTTTTTACAAATTGAAGACCTTGATTTGAGTGTAGTTTATCCAGCAAAAAGCGAGGGGGTATAATGTTAATTCTGTTCTAAAGAATAAGTCCTAGAAATGTCAAAGTCCTCCCCAAAGCCTGGAATTTTTTAACTCTAAATAAGCAGGTTTTATTGCTATTTTGACACTTGTTTGCCCCTTTACACAACCCTGTCCATGTGTAGTAGGACTTGATTTATAGATCTTCCACAGAGGGTCAGTGTCTATGGCTCAGAGCCAGCGTGGAGACACTTGCTGCATTTCCATAAAGTTTTTCCCATAATCTGTATAGAGCCATATCTTAGTGCTTAACTGATGGCAGTCAGTTTTTCTTTCCTAAAACACATTGCAGCTCATCAGCTATAAAACCTGGCTCTGATGTGGAGAGGTTAATAACACCTGTGGAGGTGTTAATAATACAGACCCCCAACTAACCTGAAACCCAGGCTGCTGGAAGAAGTGTGCTGCCACAGGAGATACGGTGTTCAGTGGCTGTTTTCAGCATGAAGGTTCAAGAAGCTTCTCACAAGTGGGACAAAAATGGATTTATCTTGTTTTTGTAGAGGAGCTGTAGACTTGGACCATCTGAAGCCCAGTAAGGAGTCTGCTACTGAAGAATAGTTATGCATGCAATTAGGGCAGGGAGGTTGGATGGGGAATAGGGAGAGAGGAAGAAGCTTTGATTTCTCTGTCCCCAGCCAATCAAGAAATGGGGCTTGAAGACCATGATGCTGCTGCTACAGTAGTTTATGCTACACTCAGCTAAGCACTGTCTTGGCTGGTTCTTTGGAGCCTGACACGGTAAAAAACCCCACATGAGAAGGGCTGTGACTGAATTGCCTCATCAGCTGCTTGGCTTGTCCGGCCAGTACTGGGCAAAATCTGTAAAGATTCAGGAGGATTAGGCACCCCTCCTTTAAGGCCAGTAACCCAGGTTTGGTACTGTTAAAAGTTAGCCCTTGTAGACAATCTGATTCATCTTTTAAATTTCCCAAAACTAAAGTAAGACTGAGTTGTTTTGAAAAAAGAACAAAGGAGGAGTTAGTGAACTCTTACTGTCAGGTCCCCAGCTATTGCCTCTCCTTTTCCTGCCTGTTGAAATAAGTTTAAAGTACATCTTGCATTTGTCTTCCCTTTAGCTGATGTTAAAAATAGACATCAAGTGTCATCAGATATTCTGTATTGGACAGGTTTTTGGTCAATGGGGGACAGAGCATCAACAACATCAGTAAAGCACATTCAGGGAAATAAGACTGATTCTGATGTGAAATATTCCAAGGGAGAGCCCTGCCACCATTTGATATGCAGTTGTGGTTACTTAGATTATAAATCTGGACACCTAATTTTAAGGAGAGGGTAGAATTGTCTCTTTTGAAGCATGTAAATTCTTAAGTGCCACGGATAACGTTGATTCAGATTATTATTTTCATTCCAACACATATTATAGGACAAGAGAATTTAACTGGAAATTAAAAAATAAATTCAGCATATATATATCAGAAAGCACCTTTTCATGAAGAGAATAATAAATACTTAGAATAGCCTGCAGGCAAAGTGGTAGAGGCAAAAAGCACCAGTGTCATTCAAGAAACAATTAGATATCATCCTTAGGGAAACAGTCTACTGAAAAAAAATGTGTCTTGACGGAACAAATGACCTTTATTCATTCTCCAAAATTCTCTCATGTGTTTATAACTCTATTGAAGAACATTTCAGCAATTTGGCCTCAAGCAATGTCAATTCTTCCTTGAATTATCCCGTTCACCAGTTCACTGACATGGGTAATCCTTTCTTATACCATAACAAATACTAAACCATCACCAGCCCTGTATCATGGCAATACTTTGAGTACATAATCAAAATTCCTTTTCAGGCCCATGACTGTACCTAGTCTTGTACCCAGACTGACTAACAAAGTTTTTCAGGCATCTGGAAAATAAAACAACAAAAATCTTCTCAGGGTTTTAAAATTAACTGGGAGAAATATGGTTATCCTCCACTCCTGGCATATAGCATGCATCTTTTAAGCGAAATACATATAGGAAAAAACAACAAGGTAAATCTCCCTCAGAAACCTAAGCAGATTTATGCAAGTCTTTGTGACTCTCCAGTGGTCACTAAACTAAATCTTTTAGTATTTTAAGTTACTGCTGTTACATTTTTTTTCAGATGTTTGCTTGGTTTTAATTTAATATGGATAAAAATGAATATAAAATTAAGCATTCACANATTAGCTATCTTAAGGGGATACCTGAAGAAATGACAATGTGGACTGATTGGTGTTTTTGTTTTTATTTGTTTGTTTTAATAAGGTGTAGTCCACTTGAAACATTTTAAGTGAATACTGGGAAAATGTACTCACTTCTACAAACAAGGAAAAGCATAGCTTATTTGTACCAACATACTGAGGTAAGGAGAAACACTACAGTTGGATAAAAGGAACTTAGACAATTTGAGCAACTGGGAAAAACTTGGTGTTACCTGTAAAGCTGAGTATGTTTTTGCTTTTACTTTTAAAACACTTGACTCATACACACAAGTCACAGGAGTTCCATGTTAGCCTGACATTTTCTTCTCCATCCATTGTTTTAGGAGGCACTTCTGAGCCTGCTTGCACTCTGCATTGCACTGAAATTAAGAAACAGCATTTCACAGGGCTGGCTCCATGTACCTACAGAAATAACAAAGGAAAAGGTGCATCTGGAAATCCATCCCCAGTTCTCTCTATGTGTCATAAATTGAAGCTCAAGGGGAACTGCATGGCAGGAGTGCAACCTTAAAAAGCTGTTGAGAAAAGTGAGTGTTCACTAAAGCATAAAAATCTAAGCAAGACTATATAGCAAAAATATCTTTAACCAAAAAAAAAAAGTTCTGAGATTTCAGAGTTTTGCAAAATGCTGCAGACTATCAAGTATAAACATTCATTTAATCTAGCTTAAGAAATCTATTAATATTGTTGAGTTATAAAAGATAATTTCTGAAACAAAAAGATATTACTAATAAAATTACATGAGTAATTTAAAATGCAAGAAAATTAATTACTCGAAGTCCTCTACATTTTGTTAAATTGGATTAAAAGAGCTAATATACCAATGCTGTTCATCAACAAGGTATTTTTTAAGTGTTCAAGATCTAAATATGTGGAGAATTTTAGTATTTTAGAACTTGGAAGAACTAAATTAAAGTTTAATAACATGGAAACATCAAACCATTACTTTCATTGTGACATTGCTACATATTACTAGTGCATTGAAAAATGCAGATTCTGTCAGACAAACTATTTATTTCCAAAATATAGCATGTAAGTAATATCAGAAAAGACAGCAGAAAGGCAACATAAATTTTCAGAGAAATCCTTCCAAAGACAATTTTTTTTCTGCATAGAGAAATGTAACATTAATATCAGTTCCTAGGAGTGTGGGTGTTCTGAAAATGAAAAATATCCCTTGGCATATTATGGTTTCCACCTGCTAAATTTCCACGTGTCTACTATAGCTTCATTTCTCTTGCTATTAGAATTTGCAACATAGACTTTTCTGCAGTAAAATGATTCTACTTCTTCAAGATTCACACTGGATCCTACCACAAGTTATTTGTGCTACACTTCCTGTTCTTTAGATTTTACGCACCTTGTCATAATTTTTCACGAACTTTCCACGGATGGACATTTATCTGTGTCGTGAAATTACTGAAGCAGTATATTGATTCATAGAATCCCTGGCATGGATGTGCGTTGGCACAATTTATTGCTTCACAGAGTCTCTCCATGGCAGAACATTTACCTAATGGTGAAGATTTTGTGTCACTAGTTACCACTTACACGAGGGTCAGTCCTAAGAGCCAAGGTTTGAAGTCAGGTTCCTGAAAAATACAGTTGTCATCATCAATTTTAGCACTGGAGTAAGTATTCTGTAGTCAGCTACAGCAAACCTTATTTGCATAACATTGAGATACTTGTTCATGCCATTATGCAATCAACCATTTTCTTCAGAAATTTTTTTTTTCCTTCATTTCAGACCCCTCACCCCAATAATTTATACAAATATTTTTAAATTTCCAATATAAACACTAAATTTTGTAATAATCTAGTAGTAAACCTGTTCAGGGCAGAAATGTGTCATTAATAGTTTTTAGTTATTGTTCCTCAAATTTCACAGAGTGTCACCCAAATTTTTAACTAATGAAAATGTAGCTTTTTCTCAAGAATAGATTTTCCTGTATAGGGAAAAGCAAATAATCCCCTCATTAACAGAGTGAAACTGAGTATATTCCCCTTCCTTACCTTCTAGAAGATCATTTCCACTGTTCTTTGTATCTTGAGCTTGCATAGCTCTGCCCTTTCTAAAAGGCTAAATGAAAAAGTTGAAGAAAGCTTTCTGAAACGGTAACCTTTTTAATTTTTTTTCCCTATACTTCAGACATTTGAAAAACACCATCCTTTGATATTCTTAAAAATAAAATTAAACGTTACAGCCAGTCAAAAACGTTGAAGAGACTTTTCAAAGGAAAACATCTTTCAACCCTAACTGAATTTTAGCTACACCTTTATATCTATAAAAACTGGCTTTAACTGTTACATAATGCAATGGAGGGTTTTCTCAGTACTGTAGCCCTCACTATTGTACACTCACACGGGCACAATCCAATCTAATGTATTGCCTCAAGGGGAAAACAATAGTTAAAAGTTCTCATAAATTAACCCTGTTGCTGATTTTATGAATCTTGTTGCCTTAAGTAAACAAGAGCCCACTGGCCATTTCCATAGTGAAATTCCTAGGTACACTGTGGATATTTCCAACATAGATTGAGATGTTAAAAACTCACTTGTTTCAGTGGATTTCCACCAAGATATCTCTTAGCATGTGCTATAAATGTAATCTCTAGTGAGAAACAAAGGGGATGAAATCAATACTACTGTTCTATGGGCAAGTCCCTTTGCTCACAAAGGATTTTAAGTCATCTAAGATTTTCATTGGTTGATTGGGTTTTGTGGGTTACCAGTTTCGTAAAAAGAGAAAATTATCTTCTTTTTCAAGGGCTGATGTCTTCAAAACCAGATTCAGACAACATTGTAAACATTGGAGAGGTCTTCCATTTCAACTATTTTGAATAGTACATAAAAAAGCCTTTTTCTGTGTGGACTCATGAACACAGAAGAAGAAAAGATATTTAACCTAGCTGAACCTGTCTTGTGACACATGGCAAGATTTTCAAAGTGCCAGGGATATAACAGCTGCCCACGAAGAGGAGATAATCCTCAGTGAAGTTCTGAAGCTTGAAATCCAAACACAACTGAATCTTAGGTTTAGACTGAAATTTGGAATACCTTGCAGTTAGTCAAAGAAGTAGAATATATAAATATACCGTTATAATTCATACCTGGAATTATTCCCTTGTATTTCATAAACAAAGATTTTTTCATATTTTTATGTCTAAGTCCATATTAACCCCTCATTTCCTGTCAAAGGTTCTACCCAGCTGAGAACAGCTGAAGTTTCTCCCTTGAAAGAATGAAAACTTTGGAATACAGCCATCCTTCTGGCTGGGCACCCAGAGGAAATGTCCCTTCAGGCATTGAGACCCTCTACTGAACTTTCTTCACTGTTTTCTCAAATGTATTCCAAAGCAGGATTTTTTAATTTTACATCCCCACTAAGATGCCATAGCACAGCACCTGCTTGCTGCACTCAGGCATCACACACACCTGAAAGGAGAAGATGGGCTACAAAAAAAAGCTTTTGCCCAAAAGTTTCTATAACCCATCATGTTACTCTACAACTTAGTCCCCAAAATATCAATAGATTTTTTATTTCCCAAATTTTTATGACAATTAATGAAAGCAAAACTGCTGGTGTGTTTTATAAGCACTTTAATCTATTCCATGTCTGTCAATATTACGAGTATTCGATCATGCACTTGGAGTCCCAAAGAGGATTTTGTACCATCATTCCAACAAACCAGGAACACCATGACTCACATAAAAATGAAATAAGTGACTACATTCCTTTGTCCTTATTTTATTGTTCTGAGCAACTCTGAATTATAGGCTTCATTAAATAATGGTTGGTATATACCAATTTATCTCTCCAACACTAAACAGTTTCTAATTCTATCCCTGCTTTAGTTATGAAATTTTCTGAAAATCTTGAAAGAAGAAAATTTTTATGCTTTGTTTTCTGTCAATGCCAAGAACTCACAGGCTAATATTTTAATTTGGGAAAGCTGACTAACATACTTAAATTGTATTCTCACACTTGCCTATTTGGGAAAGGCTTAAGAAATGTGACAGACATTGGAGCAGGCGTTCTATTGAAAAAATTTAAAAAATCAATGATATTTATGGAAAAGCTATGATTTTCCACTGTTAAATCTCTCTTACATCTTAACACTGTCACTTTTCACCACACTGTGTATCATGGTTAAAACAAATTCATTTCTTTTTTGTAAATTTACATTTTACCGAAGTTTCAGAAGTAACATCTCATTTCTCATAAATTGCTTTTGTAGTCCTAACCATGAATGCACATATCGATCTTGTATCCCAAATTTGGCAGGTTCGATTGTTCTTTCAAAATATAAGAGGGATCTTCTGATGTTCACGTTTTCTGCCCAGCATCTGAGGTATAAAGTGCAATACAAATACACCCTACTTGAGCAATAGCAAAAGAAGAACATTAATAGAGAAAAGAGCAAGTGTAGTTTCTCTAACACCACTGCTCACCAAAAATATTTCTCATATAAGGATAATTTAGATAGCAAAAGAAGAAAAATCTTTTTTTTTTTTTACTAGAATTGTGAAGCCAGTATGGAAGATTGGATTACCATTATAAATTAAACAATGTAAAGAAACAAGTCCCTTTGTTATTTACGTGACATCTCTGTGCATTTTTCAAGGAAATAATATGAAGACAAATGAGTCAAAAGAGTAAAATTCATATATGCTAAGTTTTTTCCAGACACATAAAGAGATAGTAATCAACTTGAGATTTGACTGCGTGTAAATGAGCATTCAGTCAGAATTTTGATAATACAGAGAGCATTCAAAAGCTGAGTAACTCATGTCTTATACTTCAATGAAGTCAAGTGATAAGACAGAAAGAGGGAGGTAAGATTCAAGTAAGCAAAAGAAAATTGTTTTGTAAAATGTATTTAATGATGGATGACTTCAGAGTGTTTGCAGTAACCTGTATCATTGGCTCACAATTAAAAATTCATTAGGTCTTGCAAGGCCTGGATAGCATTTTGTAAATAAGAAGAAGCATGTGAAAAATCTGAGTGAATGCAAGGACTTAATAGAATAGTCATGGTTTGCAGTAGCGCTCCACAACACAATACATAAATATGTATTTGTCAAGGACTAAATCATGCTCACTGTACTTACACTAGCAGCTCCATTAACTTGGGTTATTCTGAAATCAACCAATCTACTCAGAGCAATCAAACAAATAGCACCCTGATAACTCTGGTGGCCATTCCATCACCTCTATTTCCACTGGTAATGCATTACGTAAGCATAACCCATAAAATGCATGAGACCACATCAATAATTTCAACTGAAGGAATCTTTTTTCTCAGTAGTAGATTTCTTCTATTCCCACTCACATTAATTTCAATTCAACTCAGTGACAGAAGGCTTAAGTCAATGCTAGTTTAATGTCTAGTTAAGATAATGAAATATTTTTATAAAACTGTTTCCATTTAAGATTCAGATTTCTGTCATTTATTTCAATGGATCCAGGATTATACTCTATGGGTTACATAGAAACCCATCGTTTGCATTTACTCTTTTGTCAACTCTTGCTAATTTATTAATGATAATTTATTATTTATCCTCATATTCAAAGACACTATAAATAAATAGCCCCAGATATAGTGAAGAATAGGCTTTTAACAAGATCAAGCATCAAAACATATTTGTGTCTGAACTCAGGAGTCATAAATATCTTACTGTCACTGGCACAACACAACTCTCTAAAAGTAATTGAGTAGCAAATGAATTTACCTATTCAAATAATGGAACATGCAATCAGCACACCCACCAGTGCTTTCAAAAATTGATTTGAAATACTTTGGAATGATCTCAAATTATTTGAATAACTGTGGAAATCCCTACTTGACTTGGAACATTGAAAAGAAGCATTCATACAGCTGTTACCGCTGGGTTTAAGGAAAAGGTAGCACTTGCTCTTTTCTTTTAATCCACCCTTGTTATATGTTTGCTTTTGCCATCCATCAGCATCTATGGTGGACAGCAAGAGCCTTGGAACAGCTGGCTTAACCCAGATGTTGGATATGAGGTGTGAACTATAAAGAGGCTCAGCAGTGAACCTTTCATTCAGTGTTCAGTGTAGATGTATCTGCCAGATGCCACTGTTGTATTTGGCCCATCCAGCTGTGCTCACTCCTCAGCCTGTCATTGTGTCCTCCTTCACAAAATTAAGGAAATAGTTTTTGACTTTTTACCCTGGTAATAGGCACATATTTAAACAGTCAGGAACATTTTGTTTCAACATACTTCCTATTTCTTTAGGATCAAAGCCTTGGCTTTCTCCCTCCCCTGCTAACTTGCCATTTATACCCAAATACATAAGAGTAACACACCATTATGTTACTGTATATTTTAAAGTTTTCCTTAAAGGATAGGTGAAAAAGAAGTGACTATGCATTGTTCAAATCCTTTAGTCCTTCCACCAACTCAGTGGGACTGGTTTGCAAATCTCTATGCTGTTCAAACAGGACAACACCTCTCTACATGGCCTTCTCATTTAAATTATGCAGATTTGCCATTCTGATCTCAACCCACCAGTCAAAAAAATCAAAGGGCAAAAAAAACCACCCAGAAAACACGGAGAGTGAGAGCAATGCATTGTCAGAGAAAGTTATTATTATCTTGTAATGCCATGGCAAATGTCTTATTACAGGGAGCGGTTGAGAAAAAATATACAATATTTCATACTACAAAAAGACACACAACTAGATGAAAACAAATAGGAATGGAATTTTGAACACATAAATTGTGTTCTTACAACTGTTATAGATGCTAACGTACCCTAATGGTTTTTCAAAAGGAATTCACATACCTATTTTCATCTATCTTCACATCTTTTCAGCTCTTTTAATTTATTGTCTCTTGCATAAATGCTCTTTTTATTCCTCTGTACACTACTTTGAACTCTACTTTGTTATCAAGCAAGGCTGAGCTTTATACAAGTTCCTCTAAATCCAAGCAGCAGCTAGATATCTCAGTGTGCCTGCAAGTGTAATTGACCCTAATCATTACATGACAATAATCACTTTAATGAGACCTAGTCTCATCAAACTACTGGCATAGCATCAGCTTTTTAGGTACCAAACAAGGAATTCTGAATGAGGCCTTTGGTTGTAGCGGTTTTTTGATCACTGTGTTTTTTCAAGGAGGTGATCAGTTCGATCTCCACTGTCTGCACCAACCGTTTGCGTGGAAGGCAATGCCAGGCACTGCTCTGAGCTCAGCTGACACTAATTCCTGCAGAAGGCAAGCATCCCAATCTTTCAGCCCTAACGGGAGACAGGCAGATAGTTTGCAGGCAAAGGCAAAGGCCACAGAACACACAGCACGGATGCTTCTGCAGTTGATGCACTGCACCGCTCCCATGCCAGCGATCAGCTCTGCCACATTTTTTTCTTTCCAGCCTCAGCCAAGTCATCTGTTCTCCTTGTGAAGCAGTGCCACTCTGGCACAGCGGGGAGGACAGCACGCTCCCCTGCCTGTCATTTGTCTGACTTTTAAAATTAGCTCCAGCCTTTCATGGAGGAAAACATGGAAGAGCTTTGTCAAACAAGCAGGACCCCGCTGGGGCTGAGACCTTCCCCGCCGCGACGAGGCACAAGTGACACCTGCCTCGATACACACCCACACGTGCTCACCGAGTGATGCAGCCGTCCACATGTCAACAATAAAGCAAACCCCGAGCCTGAGAATGAAAAATTGTCCTCCATAGATCAGAGAAAAAGGTTCATTAAATCTATTAATTTATGCTGGAATTTGAAAGACTTCACGGCCTGTCTCAGCGTTACCACTGCGTAGAAGCAAACTCGTGATTAAACCATGGTTAACATTTAACTTAAAATCTTTCTGTTTTGAGATATTTGAGTTATGATTTGAAGTTTCTAATTCAGACTCAAACCAGAAAACTAAATATTTTAGCAACTATTAAAGTCTTTTCCAAACTTCAGGTAGACATCTTTTATCCATTAATTTATTCTCAGTATTTGAAGTGTGGGACAGGGAAACCAAAACACCACCTGTGGTTCTATTTTATTCCTATCACATCCGTCACTTATCATTTTAAATACTGCATCAAAAGGAGCCTGCTAAGGGGATCATGTTCATTGTCAATTCAGAAAAATAATATAGTATTATCTCCTAATGATGTGATTCACATTTATAATAAATCTAAACCCTACTTTCTATTTAATTCTTTCCTCAAAAAATCCTAGTAATAATGCCTGGAAGACAACTATAGAAGGGAAATCATATCTGATCTCTACACCCTCAGTTTTATCCTTACTATGTTGTTTTAATTAAAAGTAGCATTGTTTATACTTGAAGGAATGTTAGGAAGAAGTTGGGAGTTTAATATTCCATACGTGAAAAGGAAGAAATAATCAACACTGTCGGAAGTCTTGGAACATACATTCATGTTATGTGATGTTGCAGCCGTTAATCAGATGATTACCCTGTCCTCGTGGATATGAAAATGCTTGAGAGATAAAACATATACCTTCATGTTCCCCATGTGGCAAAAAGTTCAATTTATGCATGAGATACATACAAAGAACGTACTGTGGCTTCATAGCTTTTAGTTTTTTTTAACATGTAGACAGTTACATTTTTTAAAAAAGATGAAGAAACTTAGGTAAACTTTAAAATACTGGTTTTGTTAAATGAATGCATTAGTCACAACAGATAACAACTAAGAATATTTTTCTACCCTTACCTTTCAAAACCTGTTCTGACAGGTTTGATGAGCAGAACAGCCTAACACTGTAGTACCTCTTCAGTAATCAATTAAATCCTTGGGACAGACTGGGGAATGTCTCAGTGGCCATGCCTCAGCCTTACTAGAGGATGACAAGGGAGCTGATGGTTAGGAAGGTAGCCAGACTATCTTTACCTCTGCTTCAAGGGAATGTCTTTTATTCCACAGTTAGAAAGTTATAAAATGTTTTTTCCACATTCTCAGAGTTTTTTGAGGTTCTCACATGTCTAGGTTCTTACATTCTTCCTCCCAGTGTGACAGCAGATGATACTGTGCTTCTAACACAGAACAACTCTGTTACACTTCTCAAGTTTCCTGACACATCAGGGGCTGATCATAAAAGATGCTGAATGTAGCTGGTCCAACACTGTTACACTGGAAGCTATTTGAAAAGTGTGAGAAAGGAAATTCTGTGAATTTATAGTTTCAATGTTTTAAACAGTGACAGTGTGCACATAACAGAGGAGTCCAATGCATCCTTTTAAAATTTTTCTTTCATTCTTTTCATCAAGAGAGTAGTAAGTGTTCTGATGAAGGAAAATATCAGTTTGAAGTCTCTCGAGTCCAAGAATTAAAGACACAGCCTTTCCTCTCTGTGTTTATGCTGCCTCTAGGATTATTTGGAGTAGCCACAGTTGGTTCAGCTGTGAGGGGAGTGCAACTTTTCTGATATGGCCATTACATCTACACCTGAGTCTGCTTTAAAATTGACAATCTTCCCACAAGCATTCAGTTCCACTCTTCAGGCTGACTCTGTATCATTTCTTGTGACTGAACGCAGGAAGAAAGTAAAGAAAAAAAATTGAAAAAGCACACTTGACCCAGGTGCTTTCTTTCCATGCTGCCTTTGTGTGACATAAATCAACAATTTTATATGTCAATGGCATTTGGCTGCTGTAGCTGAGCAATTCCCTTCAGATATTGCTGTCTCCACCTCAGCTACACTCTGGGGTAAGGGCATGAATTCGACCTGAAGTATCCCCCTAACCCATTGAGATCCACTGAGAAAGCAGCCAGCCAGGGGCCACCTCAGACAGCTGCCTTTCTGTAACACTGGGCACACCCTGGGGCTCAGAACTTCACCGGTACAAAAGCCAGGTCAAGCTATTCTGTCAGTTTGCTGGCCATCTCAGAAACCTTTTCTTCTTGCCTCTGACCGACTGTGAAGCAGCAGCTAATTGCAACTTGTAAGTTGTATATCTTAATGAAACACTTAAAGAAGAGCCTCAATAGTGGATTGTTACCATCTTGAACCTAATAGCAGAACCTAAAGTACTCTGCTTCCATAAGACTCAATGGATTTAGTGTAATAATCCAACAATTAAGGATAAATTATTAATTAAAATATATATTCTATGAACATCAAATTGTTTATTATGTTTTAATCCATTACCCTTCCATTTCACCACTGATTTTATGATGCTAAAGGCGGGAAATCACAGTCTTACAATGCAGAAAGGATGAAACTTGAAAATAAGTAAAAACTGCTTTTCAAAAGATTTTGCTACTATTTAAGGGAGTTCCAGCTGCAGGGTTTATATTTGAACTACTTTTTTCCATATAAATTGCTTTTAGTTACAATAATAAAGCGAGAGAAAATAGGAGATATCTAGGTTTCGATAACTTAAGCTTTGTGGTAAACATATACAAACAAAAAACTGAATGGAGGAGAAAACTAAAATGCTTTTGTCTGGCTGGCAAGTCAGGAATATCTTTTATTCACTTGGTTGTTTTACTTTTTTTTGTTTGTTTTGTTTACTGTTTGGGTGAAAAGAAATATTTTCAGTAATCCTAACATATGCTCTTTGTGCCCTGAGATAGAGAGCATCTGATAAAATACACTTGAAAGACCTCAGCACTTGCAACGGCATGGCTATACTTAGCAGCTTTTCTTACAGCACTGGTAATGTTATACACAGAAAAAAGGATCTATGCCCAATATTGTCACTTGCCCACTCCTACAGAGCCTCAGCTTCCCTTTTGCTGTCCCAAACTGTCTGTTGAATAGCAATGAGGCTGATAATGAACACTGCAAAATGACAGCTGCTGGAGAGTTCCCTTCAAGAGCAGTCACACTTCAAGACAAGACTTCGTTTCATCTGATAAAGAAATTTGTTTTCAAATATGTCTCTCTTAGGTATCTGGGGAATCCAGTGGACAACATGACAGACTGCTTCCATTTCTGAGTTCTTACCCAGGAAGCCCCACAGGCAAGGGCTACTCCTCTTCTAGTGGTGAAAGAAAAGAGGCTGCACTGTTCTACTGCCAATCAGGAGTGAGGAGGAGGCCCTTCACATCTCATTTACAAACACAGTCTCAAAATGTTTCGATATCACATCTTGCACATTCTCTTCCGTTATTGAATGAATTAAAGGACACCACTTCCTGTAGAAAGGGTTAGATAATAGAAAGGGAATGATTGGTTTATCTTCTAAAGGATTCATACGTGATAAAAGGAACATTCAAAATCCACTGCGGGATGGGAGCATTGTAACACAGAATTCTGCACTCAAGGCAAGCAAGAGTGTCGTTTGCAAAATCTCTGGTATTCTGAAGTTAATGGCAAAGCAGAGAGGGTAAGAATTTTTTATGTTTGTATCTACAGAATATAAATAGAGAAAAATCAATCTCTCTCTTCCTATTTATCTAGCTGCTTGCAGGGTCCTCAGAAACAGTTCGAGAGCTACAAAATCATGAATGGATTTTATACTTGAGGTCTTCAATCAGCACAGGAAATATTCCCCTTTCACTGAGTCATAAACAGAATGGTTTTTCAAATCAGGAATTAAACTGTATTTGAGAGCCCTGATCCAGTAAGACTTTTTTCATCCTTGTCTAGTTCACAGAAGATTAATCTGTACTGGTGTGATAAAGCAGCACAAAACGATCCCAATACATCCTCCACCTATGGTCACTTTGTAAAAGCAGTGAGTTGCTTTTAGGGCAGTATCATATTATGCAGAGATGTTTTAAGTTTACTAAATGCTCTTTGAATTATAGTACAACACAGAAAGAGGCAGAACACAGAAAGAGGATGAAACATGTAAGTAGCAGTGTTAGAGGATTTTGGATACTGCTCAAAGGGCAGGTATTTGAGAGTATGAGAGACTAGGAAGCACAGAAACAGATAAGAAACATATTTCCTAGACATGTTACTTTCTCCAAGAGACAAAAACTTCCTCATTAGAATGGGAAAGAGAGCAGCTTTCCATGCTTGAAAGAGACACATTTGTGATGCTTGTTAGGAACTTTTGTTGTTTCTTAATTGTTTTCAATAGCTAAGTTTATTAATGTCCAGTCTGGTAATCTGAGATTGCTTCTCCTGCAATTTTCATATTGATTTTCCCTATCAAAATGAAATTATATTTTTTAATGGCTTCTAACTCCTTGCACTATCTGGC
Source organism: Picathartes gymnocephalus (assembly GCA_013390045.1). Taxonomy (NCBI): domain Eukaryota; kingdom Metazoa; phylum Chordata; class Aves; order Passeriformes; family Picathartidae; genus Picathartes; species Picathartes gymnocephalus. The sequence goes on from WEKY01051478.1 coordinate 19,178, forward strand.
AAAAATCATGACACATTAATTAAATCTTTATGTTAATGGCCTTAGCAGTAGTTCCCACCTCAATAAATCAAAACCTTCCAAATCTGCACAGTTTATTCCACTTGCAATCAATGTTAATTTCCTTTTGCTTCAGCAACTTCATTTACTTTTCTACTGAAAGTCCAATTATTTCTGATTACAATTTCAACATATTAAAATTAATGTGATATACTATCTATATTGTAATTCATTGTAATTTAAGTTTTATTACACTATGGTGTTTGAATTTATTTTGAAGCTAATCTCACAGGATAAATACTAGTGTTAATATCCCAAATTTTACATTCTCATGTTCACATAATTCCTCTGCAATTTAGCCATGATCTCTATCTGGGCTGTCAATACCATGAAGTTTATTCTTGATCACACAACACGTGACAAAAGAAAATTAGGCTTTCAAAGCTATGGTTGCTTCTGTAATTGCAGAAGCATGTCTGTCAGAGCCTGTGGGCTCTTGTAAAATTAACTTAGTCACATGATCTCCATTAAATGAACTGTATCTCTCTGATTTTTCAGATTCCTTACAAAAGTCTGTGAGGCTGTTCAAATGTTCCATCACCTGTCTCTCTTTCCTTACACTCCTGCTCTAATAACAGTTCTTCTGGCAGTCGTTCATGATGTCTTGTCCTTTGTTTTAACATTACTTGAAAGCAATGAGTAAGGAATTCCTAGTATTTCCTCTTAAAACAGATTACATGATGAGGACAATTGTTTGAAGATTGTTTAACATTTGAACCTATTAAAGCTGCTCTGGAAAGGAACTTGTATGAAGTTTTTTTTTAAACCTATTAGGATCTTCCTCTGGCTTTGGATGTATTGGACATGATTCTGCATTCATTTTAATCTTTTATAGTAAATTATCTAATTGTAGATTTCCAGTTTTGCAACTGACTGCTTTATTTATGCCTTATTTCCTCCTTTGCAAATTGTCTTTGTTACCTTTGTGACTTCTTTTGTGGGCAGAATCCATTTTTGGCCTTGTCTGTCAAAGCATGGCAATCTTCTTCCTCTAATTAGCAAATTAGACATCAGTATATGCATCAGGATAAGTAGCTGAAAAAATGATGAGAGATTTGAAGCACTCCTATAGTTAAATGATTAAGAGCTTTATACAATAGTGTAAATCATTGGAGCCTTCTTTGACTAAATCTGACAATTCCTTTAAATCATTTGAGGGACCATTTGAGACATATTGACACTTCATTAGGCAAACAGAGTACAGTTCCTGGATGTGTTGTATAGCACTTCATTAGATCCATCAGTTTAGCTAATTCACCTACATTATGTTAATATGGCCATGAAAGCGGTAGGCTGACGTTGTATTTGCTGCTTTCTAAATGCAAAAAGAGCTAGAAAATGTTATGTTTAGATTCTTCTTGCCCTAGCTCTGACAGTGTTGAAGGAAGACTCGTTATACTTTCATTCTTTTCTCTACGCATTGATGAAACAGACATAATTCTCTAAGGAATCCTGGATCTAATGAGATGAGTATTTCTGTTCTGATTTCAGTAGCTCCAAAATTTCTGAGGTTTGCATTTCTGCATAAAATCCACCAAACACTTAAGCAGAGGTTACTTGAAGCACAAGTTGATCTTTGCATACTATATCAATTCACCATTCCGAAACAGATGTCGGAGATATCAAATGAGGCTGCTACAGAATAGTTGTGTTGGTCTGCAACATAGGCTGGCTGAGGACTAAATGTTCACTGTGTCTCCAAGTGAGAAGAGTCAGAAGAGGAACAGCCAAAAGTTGAAAGAAGCTACTAAAAGCCACATTAAAATCCAAAGATCAGTAAGTAAATATTGGATTAGGGTGTTACTGGGTTTTTTCCCCCATTTGAAATGTTCCAGAGCTGCAAGACATTTTTTCTTCCCCCAAGGGATATTGTGGCTACTCAAGTTTTTATGGATCCAAGGAATGAGGAACATCTTGGAAGAAAAAGCCACTGAGATATGTTAAATATACAGAAGCAAATATAGCTTTGGCTGTCTAGTTTGTACATATTTTTCAGCTAAAAAATCACTTTCTTAGTAGCAGTACCATACTCTAACAAGCAGCAGATTTAAAACAAAACAACAAGAAGAAAGCAATATTATAGATATATGGATGTTTACTTGGTGGTCTGAAAATGGGTCACAGGAATAACCAAGTCATTCAGACAAATTTTATATAAGTTGCACTTTCTAGTGAGACACTTGAGGGCTAAGGCTTAGAATAATGGCTCTCTAAATGATAGTTTGCTGTTCATAATCATCTTCAATCATTCCTCTCTCCTTCTCCCTTGCTTCAAGTCTAGAGTATAAAGGTATTTATCTTTATGAAAAATGCAGAGCAAAGGTGGTACACAAACTCTGTAAGTTATACTTGTGCTCCTATGGACATTAAACCCAGTCTCCCTCTGCCCACAAGGAAGAAAAAGCATCAGGAAGGTAGCTATCCTCCCCTATATTTATATATCTTCTATCACTTCTAAAATAAAGACAATCTATCACTTCAGTAGAATTCAGAGACTTTGCTTATTTCTTTCTTCTTCAATTTAATTAATGAAAAATATTTTACTTGTTTGGGTTTTGGGTTTCTTCCTCACAGAGTTCAGTCTGACAATGGATTTACATCTATTGAGGACAAGTTACAATCAATCATTCTTCCTGGAACTTAAAGTATAACGCAAAACAGAACGTAAAAAAACCCCAACAAAAACCAAAGAAACACAACAGCAAAAACCAAACAAAAAACCCAAATAAAAAAACCCAAAAACAATCAAACAAAAATAAACAAAAAACCCCACCCCAACAACAACACAAACCTGAATTGTGAGCCTATGATTCCAGTTGTAGACAAACACTGCTGTGCACAGCCTCAGGACATCCAGTAGCCTGGATTTCAGCAGGAGATATTCAGTTAAAAAAAGAAAAAAAAAAAAGCAAACAAAATTATTCAAGCGAATTTTCTGGTTATTTGAGTAGAGGCTTAGTAAAGGATGGCATGGTTAGCATGATGGTTAAGATTATGCAGCTGAGGCAAATATGTCAAAATCTGGCTTTAGTGAAATGAACTGTTTCTGGCAAAACCTCCATTACAGTCATTGCTGTTAATGGCCTTGTAAAAATGGGATTTATCAAAAGCAAATCCTACATAGTTATCTAGAGAAGTTAGGTTAACAATTGTTACTGAGCACAAGTACTGACATTTTCCAAGTAGAGAAATAAAACACTTGCTTTGCTTTCTTCTAAGTACACTTACATAATGAACTTTCAATAGCTGGTTTTAACTCTTGCCTGCAAGCAAAATATACACTGCCAGAATATGCTCCAAAACACAGGCAAATTAGGAGTTTTAGAGACCTGCATTCAGCTCTGGGGCATCCAAAACAGGGCTGTGGACCTGTTGGAGTGAGTCCAGAGGAGAACCACAAAGATAATCTGGGTTTTGTAGCTCCTGTCCCATGGACACAGGCTGGGGTTGTTCAGCCTGGAGAAGGCACCAGGTCAGTCTCCCAATACATAAAGGGGGCCTACTGCAGAAAGATAAATCATTTCCAGCATAGCCTCCCCTTCCCAAAACTTTCAGCAGACAGGTGGAAAACAGACAGGCAGACCTGTTTCTCTTTTCCTCCTCTGAGATCACTGACAGAGCAACAATGTGGAGAAATCCCAGCATACAAGCTGCAGTGGACTGCAACAGCCTTTTCTCTATAAGATCAGTTGCAGGGTGGTCTGATGGGGAAGGCAAAAAAATGAGGCTCAGTGATTTTAATTCATCCATAAATTGGTCTGGCTGGATGTCCAGGGCATCCAAGTGACAGTAGGAGCAACCATTCTCAGTCTGATTTTAACATACTCCTTTAGCTGCATACCCTTCATTGGAAAAGTTAAACATTATCCTATGGATACGTCACTCTTGAAGGAAGTAACAACAGCAAGATAATTTTCTTCATTTTACAGAGCAATGCCAACACCTCACAGGCAGCATTAAATCCATTAAAGATTAGCCATAGTGCAGATTAAGCCTGATAAACGATAAAAATCACATAAATAATAAATGCTGAAGTAGCATGCAATGCCAAAGCCTATTTCATCAAATACGACAACAAAAACCCCTTACTAGTTTTGCTTTGATATTCCTGATATTGTAAGAGGACAATAAGCTGCATCTTCCACACTTGGAAGCCTCAGGAGCAAAGCATTACGGATAAAATACCTTTGTGAGCCATCAGTAACCTGCTTTCCAGGAACCCAGACCCACTGCCACATTGGCCTGGAAAAGCCTTTCTGGCTTCATTAGTAAGTTTGCCTGTGAGTTTTATGGCCATTTATAATTACGTTCTGTGTTGATATGGACTGTATTTCACTTTCTTTTTTTCCGTAACTGGTAACTTATTATGCTACTTAAGATATTTTTTATGCTTCTTTTAGTTATTCCAGGACTATTGTGCCTCCATTTCCACAGAGATTAAATGTGGGAAGTGGTAAATGAGAATTTCCTTAATTTTTAAGCATGTTTTTCTTGGGGAGGGGAAGTCCTCACAGTGTCATATTCATTTTTCTTATTTGTAACGGTCCCTATTGTTTCATTAAGTGCATTACCTATATCTCTGCTGCCTATTTGTGTGAAAAGTGCTTGATCTATATACTGTATGTTAAAAAAAAAATCAGACTGTTGGTTTATTGTATTTTTCCAACAGAGATATTCTTAAGTTAATTATTTATACTTCGCTCACAACTTCTTTTTTTTCCTTCACATATCTAGTTAAATGATCAAGTTTAAAACAGATTTGGTAATTCAGCAATTTTGTAAAAAACAGCGGATTTCATCTCCTCATTTTTTTATTAATGAGCTTCCTTCCCTCTAATTTTTATTTTTTTACTTCTGAATAGTGATAATTTGTAAGGAGTTGAAACAGGGATTTCAGCAGCTCTGATGGAAGGTACAGGGAATTAGAGGATACAAAGCTGGGAGGAGTGGCTGATACCCCAGGGGGCTGTGCAGCCCTTCAGAAAGGCCTTGACAGGCTGGAGTCCTGGGCAGAGAGGAACCTTCTGAAACTCAGCAAAGGAAAATGCAGGGTCCTGGTGGACACCAAGGTGTTCGTGAGCCAGCAGAGCCCTGGGGACAAAGAAGGCCAAAGGTATCCTGGGGTGCATGTAGAAGAGCATTGCCAGCAGGTCAGGGGAGCTGATCCTGCCCCTCTCCGCTGCCCTGGTGAGGCACATCTGGAGTGCTGTGTCCAGTCCTGGGCTCCTCAGCCAAAGGCAGACACAGCTCCAGTGGAGGATGACAAAGATGATGAAGGGGCTGGAGCATCTCTCTTATGAGGAAAGGCTGAGGGGGCTGTGCCTGTTCAGCCTCGGGAAGAGACAGATGAGAGGGAACCTCATCCATGTCTGCCAGTATCTGAAGGGAGGGTGTCAGGGGGACGCAGCCAGGCTCTGCTCAGTGATACCAAGAAATAGGGCAAGAGAAGAAAGCCCCAAGAGTTCACAATGAACATGAGGAAGAACTTCTTTCCTGTGGATTGACCAAGCACTGGAACAGGTCACCCAGAAAGCATGTGCAGTCTTCCTCACTGGAGGTTTTCCAGAACCAGCCGGACACAATCCTGTGCCATGTGCTCTGGGATGGCCCTGACTGAGTAGGGAGGTTGGATCAGGTGACCCACTGTGGTCCCTTCCAACCTGACCCATTCTGTGATTCTCTGACCTCACTTTAGTTCTGGCCTTACATTTAAATATTTATTTTCTGTTCATTTACCTTAGGTCTCTCTACCTCTCTTTCTCCCTCCCACTTTCTCCTTACCACATCTACTTACAACATATTTTCTCCTTTTGGTATTTATAGAATATATATCCCAAAGCAAAGACCCCTATATCAGTAATAAATACTAGAACTACTAACAGTCATTGATTGAATTCTGAAAAAGGACACTCTAATGTAGAAACTCTACATAAATTTCTTCTCCTCCCTTTCCTTCATCACTCATCAATCTCCTCAACACAAAGATTTTAAAACATTTTTCGTGGTGTTCAAGAAAGGAGTTTTAATTGAAACCTATCCTCTTTACCTGTGTATGAATTACAGCACTATAAAATGAAATCAGAAGAGGGGGTAAACAAGTAGATCAATAAACCTGTGCTGACTGCACCTCTCAGTAACACTTCCTGAAACTCAGTTACTCAGTCCATAGATAATCTTTTGTCATCTTTCAGTGTAATGCTGAAACAAGACTCAAGTCTTATAGAGGTCTCTCCAAGTCATTTTAAGTCTAGTTGTGTCTTGTGCAATACAGCAAAGGTACAGACCAGCTCTGTATGTAACAGCAAATACCATGTACTGTATGTTCTGTCCATGTTAGTAATAATTTAAATTTGCCACTTAATAGAGGTAGAAATATTCCACAGTGACACTGTTTACATTTATAAGCAGTTACCGGTGAGGGATGTTTTAACTGCTTTTCCTCAAACAGCTCCCCTGTTTGAGATGACAGAAACAAACTGTAAGCTCTGTGGTCACTGTTACATTATTAGCAAGTATTTGCCAGCAGAAGCTAAGTAGATTTTTTCCAAAAGTAAACACTGTGAAGTCTAACAGAAGGCACACATGGAACTCACTGCACCTTGCTTCAAGATACTTGTGAGTAAACCAGAGAAAAATGAAGCACAGACATTAAAACAATACAAAGTTATAATAAGGAATATTTAGGATTAACAAATATATTACTTATTCCACAGAAAACAAGTTACGATACTTTCTCCATGACAGACAAAAATTAAACAAACACATTAAATATAACATGCATTTAAAGATATTAAAGAATGTTCAAGAACATAAAGAATATAGTTGTGACAGGGATGTAGTATGCTTAGTAAGGTTTCATATTTCCTGAATGCCAGTTCACAGTACACTAAAGTACCCTTTTTGCATCTATTCTTGCACAGTAAAGTGAGTGCTCTCCAGTAAAATGAGTATTTATTTGTATATGCATTTTCTGGATCACAAGATATTCCCACTATCTCCATTTTCTTTTCTCTTTTGAGGATAGAAATCATACCATATGCAGATTTTAAGTTTTCTTTTTTAAATATCAATATATACATTTAAAGCATTGTGGCACACTAAATATTCTGGATGCAGGACCTGTGAGGAACTCAATTTTCATTCTTTAAAAATTCTGCATACAGCAGTCTGTAGAAACTTAGTGTACTTAAGACTCAAAGCAATCCAAATACTCATTTCAAACCAGAAATTTATCAGGATTTTCAAAGCCAATGATAAATTTCCTGCAGGATGTGTTTAAAGAAATGCTAATCCAGTTGCAGGAGAGAAATATGTAAAGGGGAAAAAAATTGTCACACTCCTCACATGCTACAAGAAGTCACCAAGTTCTAGAACCCACTGTGCTGTCTGTAGCCTAAAGAAATAACATTTTTCTTCAAACAACCTATCTAATTGTCTTTGGCAATTAATGATTCCACTATAAAATCTCAGCAAGGTATATTATAAAAGTATATTATATATCTGAAAGATATAGTTGAGTTATGCTTTACAAGGTATTTGTAAGGAACACTATTAAGTAACAGCAGCCATAAGAAATAAAGTTTATGATCCTCTTATCATCATTAAAGCCCCTAAACAGAGAAAAAACGTGACAGAAACTCAGAAACATTTCAGCACAAAAGTACCAATAAAAGTGCATATATGGGAAAGAAGCCAAAGGAAAAATGCAGATGGGTGAACAACAAGGTAATTTTTAAAAGCCCGCCCCAAAAATATTAGAAATGGCAGGAGTCACTGGGAAAGAGGTTATAACAATTCATTCAGCTTTGAGGTTTGCTGGTTAAGTTGGCCTTCTTAATTTTAATCATCTACCAAAATCTACTATGCCATGCTGCTACCAACAATAAATTTCATTTTAATTATGTTGAAGACTAATTTACATGTAGATGTTCACCATCAGATGCATAAACCCAATCAAAGAGATTCATTGAACATCTGCCTCAGAAATTTAACAGTCAGGCCTGTTTAATGAGTAGCATTGTCCAGCTACCTGTTCTTTCCATCAAATATTTAATTTACCTCTTTTCCCAATAAAACTAAAAACATAAGGGGGAATTAAAACACCTTCTCCTTTTTACAATTGTTACATACAATTCATAAAGACAATAATAAAATATAAAAGATTCCCGAGCTGAAAAAAGAGCTGAGGGCAAAACATTGTAAATAAACTCTTGTATTATTGATTTGGAACTAGAAACACAGCACTGAGTCATATACCAAGGGAGTGATTCATGTACTGAACACAAGCATCAGGTGCCATTTTAGATGCCCAAGTGGATACGAGAGAGTTCAACACAGAGCCTGATTTCCTGCTCTGCTGCAGCAGCAGGTGGAGGTGTGGGATATCCTTGGGCATCTAAACAGCCACTACGTATGCAATTATAAGCACCACTATAATTTGTGAAGTGACTTGCCTGTAAAAAAGCTGCTGCCTCATATTAGCGGTGGCAGGTTCATTTTCAATGACATTGTCTTACATTCAGAGCTACACTGCGAGGACAGTTTTGGTCTTGACTCGGTGTTATTTTAGCTTGTTTTACTTTAGGGCAGTATAGATTTATTCCCATCTTCACATCCTGCATGCACCAGTACAATATGACTGTAGAAATACCATATTGAAATTAGGGAGTTAGAATGATGCCTTGGATTTTAACTTTCATATTTTTCAAATACTGTAGTGCTTAGTTTGTAACTCAGAAGTGTCTTGGAACCTGTGAGCTGCTGTTCTCTCACGTTAAGACTGACGTAACAAAGCCTCTCCGAGTCTGCTCTCAAGGACACCCAGACTGTCCTGGGCCCAAAATGTGTAAACCAACATCTTGAAAAGGAGGGGTAAGCTGGGGGAAATTACATCATTAGCTAAAGTTATAATTGGCGAATTTATGCTGATATGCAAATGGACCAAAACCTATAACAGTGTGACTCGGGGTCCATCTTGGGGTCCAGTGTGTGAGCAGCCTCTGGCTCCCCAGCCTGTGCCTCTGAAGGCCTTCAAATAAATATCCACCTTTATTCCCTTACTCCTGTCTAGTCTCTGTTTCTGGGTAGCCACTTCAGGCATCAAGATCACCCAAACATAAAAGCTTCAATTGACTCCACTAACAATGCTGAAAATCCCAACCATTCTATGAGCAAACTGAGTGCCAAGAAGTATACCTCCTATAGTATGAAAAATATGACTTTGGTTATTTGTTTTAATTGCCTTTTTGTATTTGGGAGTTTTCTGTGGATTTTTTTACCCCCCAAACTCTACAACACCTGCTGCAGCAGGGATGGTATCATTCAAAAGCAATAGGATTGTCCACCTGCTAAGCCAGTCTGCTATGAAATCATTCCCTCCGGCAATGCCACGTGATGGGAGCACACCTGCAACAGGTCAGATAACACAAGGGGATGCAACAGGGGGCAAGGCTCTCATGGGAGAGGGGAACATTTTCCTTGGCCCCTGTCACACGCAGCTCTGGATGGCAGCTGTGCCTGGCACGTGCAAACGAGGAGCAAGAGAAAAGCTGTTGCACATAAAGTTGTCATCTCTCCTCCCAGGCTGCTTCTGCCACATGTTGGTTGTCACAGCATTTCTATAGCCTGCCAACAACTGCACACACAGCATCTATTCTACTACGTATAAAACCAGATCACTAGCTTTAGTTTATGCTATAAAGCTTAAAATTTCAGGAAGGTCCCCCTGGAGCCAATGCTGATCTCTGTAGTTTCCTACTGATTACGGAGTGAGCAAATGGAATTGCCTTCCCAGAGAAGTTGTCTTTTTCCTTCACTTTTATAGTGTGGAAAAAAATGTTACTCTGATTGCAGTGCTCTTCTTTCCTGTAAGTTACCAGAGGTATTTTGGTTTTTTTTGTTTAATTCTTGTACCACACAACTCCTGAAAAAGATTATAGTATGCTGAAAGGTAGGATGCAGCTAACAAAGTCTATAATAAACAGAAATGATCATCACAAGAACAGTCAAAATTAATTCAGTTAATAGAGCTTGGTAAGGATGGATGGAATTCAGTTCTGAAATGAAACAGACTAAAATTTTGGCCAGGAAACTAAACACACACCTTGAATGATAAAGAAGGAAGCTACCACAATCCAGGGAGGGCATTGCATGCCAAAGCAGAATTATACAGCTTCCATATGCTTTGCTTTTCTTTTTTTAACATTTGGCTATAAAGCTCAGTAGTACAGGAGCCAACCTAAAGCTATTTTTGAAAGAAGTTCATTGCACAGTAACATTTGAGAATCAAACTTGTGTTGACAACCAAACTGTGGTTGCAAGATTATTCAGCTTTACCTTACAGTTTATTTTGTTCTTAAAATACATGCCCCACATAACTTGTTGAAGCTTAGCTAAAAAAAAAAAAAGCTAAATGAAACATGCCTACATATTTTTTCAAATGTTTTACAGATTATTTGTTTATTTTTTTTTATAAATGCATTCTTTC
>WEKY01051479.1:0-13929 GCA_013390045.1 Picathartes gymnocephalus
GTGAACAACAGCTGACCGTGGTGTTGTACCGAGCACCTTTTTTTCTTGAAAACTGTGAGAATAAAAGTTGCCTTGAGTTTTGAGGAAGCAAGCTTCAATAATTCCATTTGTGTGGAACTGTCTATAGTTCTTGTGGCATTGTGGGATGAAGAGATAACCAAAAGTAGAATGTATTCATTGTGATGGCAGGAGGCTTCACAAGCTAACTTACTCCACTTATTCTGTACTGTTAGACCTTTTTCTCTGTCATCCAATCTTACAAAACATAAATGGAAAGAAGTAGAAAATTCAGTGAACCTCCAAAATAATCTAGAAGGAACTTAATCTTGATCTAAATTTTAGTCATGCTTAAACAAAGCAGAGAAATAGTGTGCAAAATCTGCTTCTAATAGTTTACTGATGGTGATGTACTGTGTATTTTGACAAGATGTCTACCTAGCAATAATTGAAATGCAAAGTAATTGTCACTAGGAAGACTACATATCTTTGGCACAGAGGCTATCCAGAAATACTTCAGTAACCAAAATAACTAAAACATTCACAGTTATGAATAAGCTTAGGAATATTTAATTATTATTCAGTTAAAATAACTGCAATAATCTGTGTCATTTTAAGGCAAATATCAAATCCTCCTGTAGTTTGGTTAGAATTTCACTGTCTGCTCTACCTGAACAGCCATGATATAAACAGAAATCTAGAGATGCTTTAGTCTGTTTGATATTTCAACAGTCCTGATTTATGCTTTGTTCTGTCCAGGACCATTCTGTCTCTGAGGATAGATAACTAGTTCAGGTTAGCATGCATAAAGCCCTGTGTCATAAATAACTCTAATTTTAAAGTAACAGAAGCAACATTTTCACTTGTGACTTAGAGATGCCAGTGGAAAGGAAGTGTACCGGCTTGCTTTGCAAACACGAGAGCAGCATATCAGGAGGGATAAAGCTACCAGCAACATCTGCACAGCACAGGTAACTTATGCTTTATTTTCACTGCTAGAAAGGAACAAGTTGAACAATGAGTTAGCTTTACTTTAGAGAGATTTTAGTAGAAAAATGAAGAACATAGAAATATTCTTGTCTTTGTTCATTTGTTTTGATTCCTTTGAATAAAGGATCTGCTTGAATAGAGAGTTTTACTATGTGTTTCCTTACTGTAATCCTGAATTCTTGCAGTGTCATGAATCTGTCTTGTAACATGAACACCACTGAGTAGTGCTGTGTTTGTTATAAACACGACAGAACTCTTCATAAAGTAGAAGGGAATTCCAATGGTCCGAAATTTCCAACTCAAGGCAGAAAAAGTAAATTTTTTAATTGTAAAACCAATTATTCGAATTGTTCAAATTTAAATTCAAACTTATATTTTTGTCTATGTGATTTGATGCAAGAATGTAACATCACCAAAGAGATATCTTTACAGGAAAATAGCACTATTAAGTAAGTAAGTATCCAAAATAGTTGTCTTCAGCATACCTCCACAGAGCTCCAGCCAGACAGGGTCATAACTTTTTTTTTGCTTCTATCATTGTCTTCCTCCTACTCTTAATGTTGTGACATATTTTGAGGAGAGATTGTCATTATTCACACAAGTTTAATTACTTAGTATTCAGGATTTACTCTATTTTTTTTTTGTACTGATCCAAAACAATGGGTTCCTATGAGACTAGCTTGACTTTAAAGCTTCAGACATCTTTGTTGCAGTAGTTGAATTTAGGTACATGTTCACTGCTAAAGCAGTTACATTTCAAACCACGTTGAATTCATAGTCAGTGCTTACAGTTTCATACAAGTATTTTGCCTTTCCCTCCTTTAATTTTGTAGGCAATACATAATCAGCTATAACATCAGCTGAGGATATGTGGTTGTCTCTGGGTGCTAAAGAAACATTCCTCTAAACTTACATGAAGCAGTCTTTGCTAACAATAACAATAACAATGACCTAAACTGTATTTGGATCCTAGGCTCTTCTGGCTAATATGTCAGCCATGTTTGGTATATACCATGGGTCTGATGGACTAAGGCATATTGCAAGACGAGTACACAATGCTGCTCTAATCTTGGCTGAAGGTGGGTGCTTAATGTTTACAGGAACTGTTCTAAAATCCTTTCCCCTTAAATAATACATCTTAAATAAACTTACGGGGCGGGCACAGGGGTGTCCATCTGTTGTGTGTTCTCTCAACTTGAGAGAGGCCATTTTAATACAAAATTCACAGCTGAAGTTTTTTGTGTAGTTCTGATAATGACATCCAAAAATTAGATGTCTGTGTGATAAGAACTTGCAGGCAATACGTCTGTTTCCTCGGGAAACTAACAAAAGTCTACAGAGTGAGTCTCTAGATGATACTGTTGAAATAATGTTTGCCAGCATCTACTTCTTTTGATGGACTGTCTTAGTTTACACACAGAAATCTGCACAGAGTATTAAAACAGAGCAAAGGAAGATAACAAATTATATTAAAGCAATAGAAACATTTCATTTAAATTGTTTGGAGTATGATACCTGCTACAAACATTAAAATCCCAAAGCTTAACAGCTGAAGAAAAGCACAGAATCTGTAGCAGAAAATAATGGTTGCATCTGGACTATGTGGACTGGTAGTTTGTTTTTTTCACTGATAAGACTACCACTGCTGTCAGAAGGAGCTATACAAAACTAGAATGTTTGGAACTTAGGAATTATTGTAAGAAATACCCATACTTTATTTGCCAGTTTAGGCGGAAGACCTCTTGCTACTGCAAAAAACCTAAGACTCTAAACTTTGTTATGGCAAGCTCTGTGACAGTTAATATCCATTAATATCTTTCCAGTCTTATTGTTTTGTCCTTATTGCATTCATATACCAACTGCACTGCTGTATATATGACAGATTTGATGTATCAGAATGACCTTCCCTAGATTCAGTCTGCATTATTAATTAGGTTTAAATCTGATTTAGTTGCATTTGATGCACAGTGACTTTCCACTAAAAAGCTGGTGATTTTGCTGCTCTTTACACAATAGGGACCTATTTTGCTTTGTTATGTAAAAACTTTTACTTATGAGATAGATAGTATTGTTCTACAGCTACTGCCCGAGCAAACAATACAGTGTGCATATAATAGAATTAACTTACTGTTTTTTATAGGTCTCAGGCGAGCTGGTCATAAACTGCATCATGATCTGTTCTTTGATACCTTGACGATCACGTGTGGATGCTCAGTCAAAGAGGTTTTGGACAGGGCAGCTCTTAGAAAGATAAATTTTCGGATTTATAGTGATGGCAGAGTAAGCAACTTTCTAAACCTTTTGATAAATTCAGAAATCTTGTAGTATGACATTTTCTTCATTAAGTTTGTAATCATTGCATATGCTAAACAGAAAAAAAATTAAGATCTTGTAATTTGCTCAGATATATCAGTCAATTATAAAGATAATATAAAAAATGAACTTATTAAGTGATGCACTGAACTTCCAGAAATAATGATTGTTTTCATTTTATGCCTATTAAAAGGATTATCTAACTTTTTCGTGTTAAATATGCCACTAAGAGGTAGAGTGGATGAAATGATGTTTAATGATGAAATACAGGGTGACATCCAGAATTCAGGTCCTGTGGCAGTGTTTGAAGGGAGACTGAAATCTAAACCACATTTTGGTAGGCACTAAGGAGTCTTCACAAAGTGTAGTATGTTCTGTAAATTGGAATGGGGGGAAGGGGCATCACAGGAAAATGGGCAATTTTCCTGTTAAGTAGAAAACACTTAGAGATGTTAGAATGGAGGCCATGAATCTCAAAGTTTCTGAGCCATTGGATGGTTTAGGACGGTAAAGGAAGGAACTGGAAAATGTTATAAAAATAAATTTATATATCATAAGTGCCTACAAATATATGTTTACATATTGTTGGATGGATTGGGGGTTTTTTTTCATCTTGTGTTTCTGGAAAGTTTTTCCGTACCAAAACAAATGTACTACATCTCTAGAATAAACAGCTCTGAGTAATTACTGGTGCTTTTATCCATAGCTTGGAGTATCACTTGATGAAACTGTAAATGAGAAAGATCTAGATGACATATTGTGGATTTTTGGTTGCGAGTCTTCTTCTGTAAGTACATAGTAGGTCATGTGGATTAAATTATCTGAGTGTTTCCAGAGTTTAATGAAAACCAAAACTGATCTCGTGTAGTGGGTTTCTATATGAAGACGGTTTGTTACATATTAAGAATTTCAGATCCCCTTTTAAACAAAGAGGCAGTGTTAAATAAAGGATTTATATAATGCCATTGTCTGGTTGCAACACTTAGTTCTTTTGATCAGCTTGGACACCATGCATTTAGGCTCTTCTATGATGGTTAGGACGTGGGGTCAGTTATTTCTTTCCCACTGGAATTTTTGTTGCATGTCATTAGACTTTTGCAGCAATACCTACAAGGTGAGGACTACTGAGATATCTGTACCCAGTTTTAATATAACGCTGTTGTCATGCTAACTATATGCAGATATATATGGTATTAAAGGTGGGGGGGGTTACCTTCAAAGCTGACTTAATCCTGAGGTGGTAGGATAAGCTAGTTCTAATGGAAGTTGACTACCAAAAAATAAATTTCCATGAAAATATTTGACTCTTTATTTCTTTTTGTCGAAGGAACTAATTGCTGAGGGTATGGGCGAGGAAACCAAAGGCATCCTTAGTACCCCATTTAAGAGAACTTCCAAATTCTTGACACACCAGGTGTTCAACAGGTTTGTGAAGCTGCTGTATGTTTGCTATTTTTAGGGAATCTGAAATATCCTTTCAAAACTAGCAGTGGAGTCAGTTGAGGACAGTTTTGTACCTGGATTCATACAGTGACTTGTTATTCTGAAATAAGATATTTAGTAGCATTTTTAGTTATCTCTCTCATTTTAAACGAGCAGAGCAATACTCATGACCACAGAGGGAATGTGTTTTTCCATTAATCTGCTGCACTGTACAACCTACTATTTGAGGACACAGTATCCTTATATTCCTTATTTACTGATGGTGTTACTGGGATAATAATAAGCATTTTTAATCCATGTTGCTATTAGCAAGATAGAAGTGCCAGTTTGGAAAGAACTACCTAGTATATATTAATAACTATCCTCAGTCTTACTTCTTTCTTTTACTTCTTTTCCTGTGTAGCAGCTGGTATAGCTAATCTGCTTGCCTTAACACTGTGTTTTGTGTTCTCCAGCTATCACTCTGAGACAAATATTGTGCGGTACATGAAAAGATTAGAAAACAAAGATATTTCCCTTGTTCACAGCATGATTCCTTTGGTAGGTATTTACCAAAAAGGCAAGAAGTTATGTACTTAACTATGTGTTTATGTATTTCAATAAGCAGTGCTGTATGTTTGTATTTTTAGGGGTCCTGCACAATGAAGCTCAATAGTTCAGCTGAACTCACAGTAAGTTCCAATAGTACTGTCTCACTTGATATCCACTTGAGTAAACTATCTAGCCAGTGTGCTTGTAGAGAAGTAAAGGCTGCTCTTGGTCTCGTACTTCAGCTGAGGAAGCAGTTTCAGGGGAAGCTAAAGTCACCTGCTCCCTTTTCTGCTAAGAAAAAGTTCTGAAAAGCACAAGTACGACTGCAACAACAGTAGGAGAGTGTGTGGTCTTGAAGACTCCACTGTGAAAAAAATTATGAAAATGATTTTTGGAATTAGGTATCACAGTCCTGTTCCCTCAAGCAGTGTGGCATTACCTAACTTCTGTCTGCTTCACAAATCTTAAAATGAAGTCCTCAGAAATATGGAAAGAGTCAGGTGGGACCGACAATTCATGCTTCTTTTTGAGTTTGCAATTTTTTAGGATAATCCCCTTTTCCCCAGCTGAAGAGTCCCCAGATATCTTCATTTTTCTAGCTGATAGCAAATGAAGTTGAGCTTTAGCCAGGCTGTTTAATTACCAAATGACTTCTTGACTCTGAATGAGCTTCCTTTGCTCTCTTCCTGTTGTCTTCTCCCTTTCATCTTTTACTATTTCCTTTGTCCCCTTCCTCTCACTGTTTTCTCTCTCTCCCTTCACTGTTCCATGTTTTGTATATTTCCTCTAAGTAAAACTAATACTATTCCAGACAACTCCTCTCTGTTTACCCCATGATCCCACAGCTCTATGTAAGGGTAGGTGAAACTTAGTAGTAGGAGAAATTAAGGATTTTAAAGTATATTCTTAGTGTTAAAAGATGGTTACTGGAAATCATACAATCATTTAGGCTGGAAAACACCCTTTAGATTAAGTCCAGCTGTTAACCTGGCACTGCCAAGTCCATCACTAAACCATGTGCCTAATCACCATATCTGCATATCTTTTCAACACTTCCAGGGGTGTTTACTTCAGCAGTTCTCTAAGGAGACTGTTCAAATGCTTGATAACCCCTTCTGTGAATAAATCTTTCGTTATATCCAGTCTTAACCTCTTGTCTTACCAGTTATTACCTGGGAAAAGAGACCAACCCCCACCTTGCCACAACCTCCTTTCAGGCAGTTGTAGAGAACTGACACAGTCCCCTCTGAACCTCCTTTTCTCCAGGCTAAACACCCCCAGCTTCCTCAGCTTCCCCTCACAGGACTTGTGCTCCTATGAGCACTCCGTGAGCTCACTTTAGTGAGCCTTCACCAACTTTGTAGCCTTTCTCTGGACATGCTCCAGAACCTTAATTTCTCTCGTGGAGTGCAGGGCCCAGAACTGCACACAGGATTTGAAGTGTGGCCTCACCAGTGCTGAGTTCAGGGGGACAATCCCTGCCCTGGTCCTGCTGGCCACACTATTGCTGGTACAGGCCAGGATCCATTGGCCTTCTTGGCCACCTGGGCACACCCTGGCTCACGTTCAGCTGCTGCCACCAGCACCCCCAGGTCTTTCCACGCACTCTGCCTCCAGCCTGCAGCTCTACCTGGGGCTATTGTGACCCAAGGGCACAGAAATGCCAGTAAAAATGTGGTATCCCACTCTTAAGGGGAAGGCAGGACCCAAGATTTGCAGATAGTTATGGTCAGAAAGGAGTGACCAAAGTCAGAGTGTCCACAAAAGAAACTTACAGTTGTATTAGTAAAGTATACACTTGGCATGGAAATTGGTATAAGTTAGTCCCTTATCTTCTAGCATAAACCCATGGTGGTGTGTTTGAATAAGGGGCAGATTGAAATGAAGAGAGGTGAAATTAGAGAGGAGGAGAGAAAGAGTGGAAGAAAGGTGCAAAGACAAAGAATCACCAGTCTTGGCTTCAGCATTGATCCAGCTGATGGTGTGTCATGAGGCACATGTGGACTCAGGCTTCTGTCTTTTTATAGATAACTTTTCCCAACCCTGGAGATAGGTTTCTTGCTCTCTGTGCAAATTAATTATCATGCATAGTCCATGCACAGTTCTTCTAGGCCTTTCTGGTCATGGGTCAGAGGGCTTTGGAGGTCTTTGATGGTCTTAATTCCCCCCACTGGATCAGCCTTTGGTCAACAGTCCATGCCCTCTTCTCAACTTCATTACTGCACTTGTGCTGTACTGTGTTGTGCTTATTGTGCCAGGAAAGTGCTGCTCTACCTCCTTGTGGCGCCCTTCTCCACCTGCATCCTGTTCTTTCTTGCCCATTTACACAGTGTGCTCTTAGCAGCAATCCTTGGTTGTCTCCACAGCTATCTGTCCACCAGTGTTTGTGACATACACATTAGCCCCTTATCTTCTAGGCTTCTGCACCATCCCGTGGCTTAAACATCAACATGGACTTGGTGATCTGTTGAGAAGGGGAAAAAAGAGCAAGAGAGAAAAGGGAAAATGCATTCTATAAGCTACTTCTAAGGTTTGGGAGTAATCTCTTTATAATACCCCAAATCTTTATATGTAATCTGATTACCAAAATAAAAAGCTAAAAGTTTAACATTAAATCAGTTCACATTGGACCTTATTGAACCTCAGATGACTGGCCTTGGCCTCATTAATCCAGCCTGTCCAGATCCCTCTACAGAGCCTTCCAAGCCTCCAGCAAGTCAACATACTTGGTGCTTGATACTTAATTGTCCACAAAGCACCTTCTTTTCTTCACAGCACAGAGTTGTCTGTAGAGTATTTTCTTACAGCACTCTTTTATATGTTTTTTGGTTTGTTTTGTTTTTATAGCCTATTACATGGAGAGAATTTGCCAACATCCACCCTTTTGTTCCTCTGGATCAAGCTCAAGGGTATCAGCAGCTTTTCAAGGATTTAGAGAAGGACCTATGCGAGATTACTGGCTATGACAAAATCTCCTTCCAGCCAAATAGGTAGGAACTTTTTTTCTGAGTGTTTGCACCTTGACACATGATTCCAAAAACTTACCTCCAAATAAAATGTGCAAGCCAAAAATGGAAGAATTTTCTAAAATCAAATTTGTCTTAAGTGCAAGATTATGAAATTCCTTAGTTGTTGTTTCAAAAAGCTATGGTATCTTATTTTGTCTCATCGCTTCTAAAAGTTTAATGATTTGGTCTTTTTAATTCTTTTAATATTTCCACCTATGAACTAAATATGAAGATTTGGAATAGGAATGAGATGTATGAGCTGCCAGGTGTTCAATTGTTGAAACTGGTAGTTAGTGCTTTAGGTTTGATTGAAGAATGCCTAAGATCTGTATGCTCACTGAAATGAATAAAGCACCATTTAATGAGTACTGCTGCAGCCTGTTGTCCATTAGCAGTTTTGATTCAAAATGGACAGCAAGAACTTACTCTACACTTCGGCTGTCACTGAAAGACCTTTTACGTTTCTTTGCATACACCTTGTTATACATTTCAATATTAGTTTGCCTCTGTAATCAAGCAGAGTCCCCTGCTAGGTGCAGAAGTGTGGGTGAGCTCAGTCACCAGACGGATTTAACATCATAGTATAAACACACAAAATGGCAGAACCTTAATCATCTACATTTACATCTTCTTAGTCTTTTCATTTACATCTAGCTGTTAATTTAAGCATGTCCATTTGTAATTTAATCTATGGGATGTGCTCCTTTTAATTTGCTGACACTTGCCTGAAGTCATTGATAAGAGTTAGGACTGGGCAGTTTTGAAGTTCTGGCGGAGAGGTGTCCCTTCCTGGTTTGTGTGCTGTGTAACAGTGTTTGTGTTCTTGCAGTGGAGCCCAAGGAGAGTACACAGGCTTGGCTGCAATCAAGGCTTATTTAAATGCCAAAGGAGAACGTCATAGAACCGTAAGTGTCAATCCTGATGTGGGAAAGAGTGTTGGGTGGGAAGTGGAGAGTTGATTTAGCAGCTGGGACTCACCTAGAGAGAAACTAGGTTGTGTATCATCACCTCTGATAAGCTTTCAGTGTTCCATGCTTCCCGTAGGGATCCTTGGTAGCATCTTAAAAGTTTTTACAAACAGTGAGAATGAGACAGGGCACTCCCTGGAAGGGTGATTGTGCTGTGTCTGACTAGGGTGGACTTAACTTTCTCCACAGCTGCCCATGTGGTGCGGTGCTTTGTGGCTGATTCACTGTTCCATAACACAAGGATCTCTTGGCAAATGGTGATCAGTGCTTTCACAGTGACAGGGCTTTTTCTCCATGCCCTGCCCTGTCCTTTCCCAGCAAGGCGCTGGCAGAGACACAGCCAGGACAGCTGGGACATCAAAGGGATGTTGATGCCACATAATGGCATGCTCAACAAAAAGAACTCAGGGAAAGGAGGGCAAAGCAGGGAAGGCGATGCTTATGGCATTTTAATTCCCAGGCAACCATTCCATATGCCATGTGGGCAGCCATGGGAAGTCGGGAAGTCAGGAAGGAAGATTGAGATATACAATTTCATCAATTTCATCTAAGGCACTCTCACTCTTGAAAGATGATGAACAGTTCTTCCATGTTCACAGTTGACCTACCATGTGTTAATTCCAGGATTATTTATTATATGCTTATCCATCCTCATTTCCTAGCTGGATTCCAGTTATTTGTCCATCCTGCTCAAAAAAGCCATTTTATTACTTTGGTTATCTTTAAAGGTTCTGTGTTCCTTTTTTCTCTTATTCCCTTTCCAGTTTTTGATGCAGTTGCTTTCTTTCCCATCAAAACTGCAAGATCTTTTAGTAGCAGCAGGTTCAAAGCTAAAGATCACAGTTGTGGGTTGTTAAGATGTGTTTTCTCGTGTCACACTTTGGATCTGTCTGGCTCCGGTATACATTTACTGCTTTCAATGCTGCCCCTCAGTACTGTGGGTCCTTCTCTGAACTCAGCAATCGGTTCTTTTAGTGACCTGGGGGGTTTTGTATTAACAACATATTTGGCATTTCACTGTGTGTCTCCATAATAAACAAAATTATGAGTAATTTTAAATGCTAGAGAACCAGCACAGGTATTTATAGTATTCTCTTAGGATGACATTTCCATACAGTGAAAAATGACTGTTTTTCTTTCTTTTAACATATATTCATGACATATTTATCCATATGTACCTTCCCGCTTAACCCACTGGAAGTTAGTTTAGGAATGTTTTTTGGGACCACATCAAAAACATCTTGGAAATCTGAGATTAGTTAGGTCTTCTTTCACACACCCATAGAGTTGGCTTTAAACAGTAGGAAAAAAGTCCTTAGAGTAGTAACATCCATATCCTTTGATTTTATCCTTGGCTTTGGGACTAGTTTGCCTTCTCAAAATGGAAGCGTTGCTGTCCTGGCCCCCTGGGAACTATAGCCTCAGTGTGAGGAAACTACCTAAAATTGAATTGGAGTGTTGTCTTCTTCTGCCTTTGTTTCTTTGTTGCATCCAGATCACATCAAACTTATTAGACATCAACCACTCTTAACAGTTACAAACTTTGTTTTGTGAGTAGTTTTACTCAGCGGGAACTGAAATTAGGTTAAAATTTTATACCCTGGAGAGTTGTCTTCTGATTGTCTACAGATCATCTGCCGTTTCTCTTATTCTGTGCAAGATCCTTGGACTTCTCTGAGTGTCTGTGGGTCCTTCTGTGCTCTGAAAATACCCAGAGGTGAACTGCACAGGGGAGCCTGGGGGCTGCTTGCACTTCACTCACACTTTACAGATTTGAAATGTTACAGGAAAATCATGGTGCTCTTGGGAATGAGTAAAAAGAAATAAGAAAATAAGAAAGCCCACAAAATGTTGACCTTTCAACTGAAGTGCTTTTTTCTCCTGGGCTGGAGAGAGGAATGAGACCAGCAGCTCCAGGTTCTCGTAGGTGGCCATGTGTGGATTTGATGCCCTCTTGTGGGAAAAAAGGACAGACACGAACTGACTTCACATCACTGCTGTGATCAAGGATGTCTGTACCCAGCAAGCCTCGGTGGCCATCTGGAGTCACTTTGCATTTCAGCTATGCGGATAAAATGGCTACAGATGTGGCACAGTGCTCACTGGCGCTGGGATCCCTGTCATTCCGGTGTTTTGAAGTAGTTCACATTTGTCTCAGCATCGCTGTGGGTCATGGAGTTCCATGAACCATCATGCAGTTTCTCAGGAAAATAAAGCAGAAGAAAAAAAATTTTTTTAAACTTTTTTTTTTTTTTTTAGAAGTAATTATTGTCTTTAGAAAGGATGGAATTCTAAAAATGCCTGGAAATATCCTGACACATGCACCATTTTCCTATGACTAACAAGAGCTACATTTATTTAAGTGGAAGTGCTTCTGTTTTTTGGGGTTTTTTTTCTATTTAAATTAAGTGTACAGAGCATGCAAGTAGCTCTGAGTTTCTCATCTATAGCCAAAATATTTTGGTCTAAATTTTTGCTTTCAATAGAATACAGAAGAAAATGCTTTGGAAGCAAAGAATTTATAGTGAAAATTTGGAAATACAGAATGGAGACTCATAACTGTAAAAAAAAGATTACTGTTTTACAAAAAGGTGGGGTGAGGCAAAAAAATTTAAATATGAGTATCTGAAATAATATTCTGGAATTGCATCCCTAAATATGATTATGCAGCTAATGAAGCTTTGGTAATGAGTATTTAAATGCTGATAGCTGAATGGACTTTCTTTAAAAATTGATTTGCATTGTTCAGCAAAAGAGGCAATCTGCTGGTACCATCAGGATTTCTTTTCAAAACTTTGATAATGAATTGTAGCTCAGTGTAGACCATAAGACATTAAGACTTTTTTTAACTAGTTATACTTTAGGCTCTGTTTTTCTTTCCCTTCTAAGGTTTGCCTTATTCCTAAATCTGCTCATGGTACTAATCCAGCAAGTGCACAAATGGTAGGGATGAAGATTCAGCCAATTGAAGTGGATAAAAATGGGAATATTGATATTCCTCATTTAAAAGCAATGGTGAGTATTTAATTATCTTTTATTTTCAAGGAACAGTTCTCTGAAGGTAATAGTATTGGCAGCTGAATCACATTTTTCTACAAGAGAAAACAAAGCAATAATACTGAATACGTGCTTCAAAAGGATAAATAATTGTTTTCTTTTTTTTTCTTTTCTTTTTTTTTCTTTTGCTCCCTCAGACAGTATCCATGCGATGCTTGTGAGATTTCTTTTAATTTGAGGATCTTTGGTGCAGGACTTGCTCAACGAGTCTTTCTGCACAGTAGATTCCTTAACAGCAGACCCTTTTGGTCCACAGCTAGTACTGGAAATGAAGAAGCCATGTTCATTACTGTGAAGCATTTGAAACTACATTTCTGCCTTCTTTTACCAAAGTTCAAGTCCACCTCTGCTGAGGAAGATGTTGCTAGGCAACTACTTTTTTTCCTCTTTTTTAAAGTATATTGGCTGCAGGTGACTCTTGCAATGCAAGGGATTAGCAGGACACATTTCCACATTTGAACAAACTTTTATGATAGTAGTAGAACTCTGTTGCTGAAAATAGGGGGAATGGTCATTATTTCAGATTAACTTGAAGGCCAGATGTTTCATTTGATTGTCTGAAGGTCCCAGAAGTGACTATATATATATATATATATACACACATACACACACATCTTTTAATACCTGCCTTCTTCCCTTATTTAAAATTCTAATTTATTCAGAAATCACTCTTTTTTCCATAGGCATGGCTGAAGGAAGGAACCCAGTATCCTTTGCTGACTAAAAGTGACTTTGACTATCTGCTGATAGGCTTGCTTCCCATCTGTAAAACACTCTGACTTTAGCTGTATTCTTCTTATAAAATCTTAAGAAGCTTTAGGGGCCTCAGTGACCTTTTCTTCTGTCCCCTCCCTGCTACCAGGTGGACAAGCACAAGGAGAACTTGGCAGCCATCATGATCACATACCCTTCCACCAACGGTGTGTTTGAAGAGGAGATTGGAGATGTGTGTGACCTCATTCACAAACATGGAGGCCAAGTTTACTTAGATGGAGCAAATATGAATGCTCAGGTACAAAATCTAGGCAGATTTATTACTTCTGGGAGTCCTTGGAATAAAAACAGCACAGCAGTGCTCAGTTCAGACCGTAACACAACTTCCATGCAAGATGGCGCAGTGTTTGGGGAAGGATGTGAGATTTCCAAGAAGAGTAATAACAATTAAATGGTGAAAGTGATTCTCTTTTATTTGGTTTTGCCCTGCAATGTGTCATAAGATTGATGAGTTGTTCACTGAAATTGGCTTAATCTGCCCAACCTTCATCAAAGACATTCTTTACAGATATAATTAAGAATTCCTAAACAAAATATTATTTGCATCAAGTTCTTGCTTATGATGCATCATGATAAAGAAAAACATAAAAACATACACCATCTTTTTCAACCTGCTCTCCTTGCATTTGGTAATAGGTCTTAAATGGCATATGAAGAATGTTCTGAAACAGAGTATTCCCTTTACAGGTCGGTCTGTGTCGTCCTGGAGATTATGGCTCTGATGTCTCTCACTTAAATCTTCACAAAACCTTTTGCATTCCCCATGGAGGAGGAGGACCTGGAATGGGACCAATTGGAGTGTGGGTATCTCTATATTAGCTTTTTCTTATATATGTATATATATATAT
>WEKY01051480.1:2536-31854 GCA_013390045.1 Picathartes gymnocephalus
GACAAAGTATTTAACTAAGTGTTACAAGAGAGTTGGAAATTTCAAAAAGTCTCAGAAATTCTGCTGGCAGCTCCTGATGCGCATACACTGCTTGATAAGCACTACATGTATGCCTAAGCATATGGATTAATATCCTGTGTGGAGAATCTGTCATTTCCAGTGACTTCTCCCAGCAGTTCCTGCTGTAAAATTGACAAAACTGATGTAGCCAAAATACTTGCACGTTGTCAGGAAAATTGCTTTCTTTTGATGCACAGTCATATAGGACAGTCATATGGACAGGGCATACAGTCAAGATGGTTAGAAAATATTTTGGAAGGAATTTAATATAATCAATAGNNNNAAGGAATTTAATATAATCAATAGCAATATGTGCAGTGAAAGGCCACATGGGACAGGAGCCCAGTCAGACTAGAAGAATTCACTAGAATGACATTTCAGAAAGCCTTATGTGACCTGCCTGAAAACACTGTCACAAGTACTGGAGACTCACATCAACATCCAGAGAGTAACCAGTCATCCCATTTCAGACTCAGCTCCCCACTGGAACATTACCCTATGCAAAAGAACCAATAAACTGTGAATGTCTGTACAACAAACTACCACAGTGCCAAGTACCACTTAGTCGTAGTTATGCCAAAGTTCTGCAACATAATAAGAATATGATACTTCTGCCAGCGCTTAAATAAAATGAGAGCTGCATTTGGTACCAATTGTGAAACTGATTATATTATAGTATTTCAGCATGGGAAAAGCTGCTTAAGTTCAAAATGTTCAAGTTAAGTGAGAAA
Organism: Picathartes gymnocephalus; assembly: GCA_013390045.1. NCBI lineage: Eukaryota > Metazoa > Chordata > Aves > Passeriformes > Picathartidae > Picathartes > Picathartes gymnocephalus. The sequence continues at coordinate 3,328 of WEKY01051480.1, forward strand.
CAGGAAATATCTTGAGGCATCAGTGCCTCTAGAAACATAATTGCTCAACTGAAGAACAACTGGTCTGTGAGCAGATGCAGCATGAAGTCAGCATCTAGTTAAAACATTACAAGGGAGCAATGTGAACAACAAAAACAAAATCTTGAGAAGAAAACTCACTTTAAAAACCCAGTTTGTGTGTTTTGAACATATAAAACAGCAAAACGTATGATAGAGTAATATGATAGCAATTCTACTTTTTTCCACTTGAGTATTAACCCCATAACATGGCAATTTATTTTCAAAACTTTTCTTTTCTGCAAATATTACTATACAGAGAGGTGTGCTTTGTGATGATTGGAAAGGAGATGTGCACTTCTAAGAAAGAGAAACCCTGACACTGAAGTCAATGACAAATCTTTGATTACAGTAGAGCCCACTTTGATCACTAGAGGGTGTTTCATTTTCATTGATTCATTAGAGGTGCAGTCTCTCTCATTTTCATAGTTCTTAAAATGCTAACCGCTTTAAATGCTCAGTACTGTCCATAAGAGCTGTGAATGAGGATATCTTTCCTGAGGCGAACTATCTTAGCACCCATCCCCTCAAAGTTCAAGAAGTATGGAAAGAAGTATGAGCTATCAAAAGAAGTTACTCCAGTGTCACATACAGAAGGACGGGCTCAAGATGGGATTAGTTGCACACAATAGTCAGGAGCTACGTGGCATTTCAACTGTTCCAAAAAAGAATGACACTTTCATGAAGTTAAGGTACACCAAAAGTTAGCCAAGTACTCTTGGGGTGCAGTGCACTATTCTCTCTAGACTCAGAAGGCACTCGGTCCAACTAACCCAAGGAATGAAAGAGCATGCCAGGAACAAAGAGTTTTCAATGGTAAGGGAAGGAATTTCCCATGCCCGTAGCTCCAGTACTAATCTGAAATCATCTGCAGCACTACTGGATCAAAGTACTGAATCTGTCTCTCACAGAAACAGCTCCTCCCAGTACACAACAGGTGAGTGTTGCTTCCAGTAAAGACACAACTGCAGAAAGAGAGTTCAGGAAAGACAAGATTCCCTGCGTGGATTGGTCTTTAGTCATCTCCCAGCACAGAAAGGGGAATGCCTGGCCTGGCAGCAGAGGAAGGGAATAGAAACGAGAAAATGCTGCTGGGGGCTTTAGGAAAACACACAAGACAACAGTGTGTGGGAACAAATCACTGCCCTGCGGGAGGAAACAGACCTGTCCTCTTCAACAAAGTACCTTATACAACTGCTTTGGGCATAGTGCAAGAAGCTCCATTGCCAAAACACAAGTGTGATGACATCCAAAGACAAAAGGAAAATTGCAAATGGCACTCAGAAAGAAGTATCAATGAGACCTACTCTGTTATATATGTTTCAGTTCTTTGCAAGTTTTAAGTGCCAAGAAGAAAAAACATGGAAACTTGGCTCTTGACAAAGAGAGCAATAACATCACCACCATCAGCATGCTATGATTCCAGCAAGAGATGTGAATGCAGCAACTCTGCAAAGCCAGTCAATCCCTACTATCACATTACTTTTGAGATCAAACAACTGAGGTCTTAAACTACATATGGAGGCTAGAGGTGCCAAGGATATATAAACCCTCACATACTATTTTGGGTAGATAAATTTCAAGAATGTTGTCAAATTAACTAGTCTGAAGTTTCTTGATTTCCCATGCAATATCTCTAAAAAAGAAAACCAAGGACCTGTTATGCTACAGAAAGACTAGCTGCTTTGATAAACTCACCTTAAATAAAATAATCTTCAAGCAGTTCAGTCCAGCACTAGGCATATCTAACTTCCTAAAAATGCTAGAGCATTACACTAATAATATACATCATTTGAAGTAGACAGTAAGATAAATATCTCAGTTTAATTACTGTATTTAATGTTTCATTTTATCAGTATTTAGTTATAATTACATAAAACTCCTTGCACTGCTTTAGAACAACCAGTCATTATCTCTGCAAGTAAAAAGTGCACAATAATTGATTTTGTGCACAACATTTTCATTATCAGCTATCACATAGCATCAAACATGAATTCTATTTTAAGTCAGGCATGAAAAAGGCTCATCAGTTGAGAAATTTTTTTAGACAATCCTAGAAAATAAAAATGTTCACACCAAACTTTTGCAAAAAGTTTTTGCAGAATCTTTCCACCTCCACTCTTAGCCATACCTTTACCAAAAAGAAATGCTGGTTTGTGTATAGAAGGCACATTTCAAGTACAAGTGCCTATCTGCCACTGTATCTTTTAAAATAATAAGATAGACACAAACATTTTTAAGGGCACTATGAGAAACAGAAGTTAATCAGAGGAATGTAGCATGCATACAACACTTTTTCTGTCCAACAGGAAATAATGTAAGCTTTTAGTCATTTACTCACAGATTTGGAAGCAGTGCTAATATATTGCATCACCATTTCTTTTTTGGTATTAAAATCCTTTTCTCTCAATGGCATCTTCTTGTCTTCATTTAAATTCATATCCTCCTAGAATGGGATAGGGAAAAAAAAATGAAAAAACAGTCTTAAATGCCATACAGCAACAGAATTATTTAAATATAAGAGATTGACTTAAATAAAATAAAGACATAAAAATACAAATTCATACGACTGAAAGCTGTTGTAGAAACAACTTCTCATGATGTTAATCAAAACCATAAAAATCCTTATCCATATTCCCTCTGAACCCAGACTGAAAAAAAACCAAAAACAGTCAACTATGCTGGGACTAACAAGTGCATCATAATTATTTTTAGTACACTCTCTTCTTAGAAAAGACCTACAGTTTCACACACACATACACCAAACTACAGAAAAGCATTATTTGATACTTCCCAAAACTTTTATAAATGTACTCAAACCAGTATTTTACATGCTTTTAATTTATTCCATAATTCTCTTTCTCCATTCCCAAATGCTACATCTTAGGCAGCAGAATGTGGCTTGCACAGAAATTAGTTCACAAATTAATAATCACCTTTGCAAAATGCAAGGCCCAAATTCTTAAACATTAAAATGAAACCTTCACCTGTTATCAAAACCCCATCATAATTCATTCACCCCAACATAAATCCAGAGGTCAAAAAGAGCAGAGAGAGACCTACACTCAAAACCACACAAGTGACACTTCTGAATGTCACCAGCATTTCTGACACAGGGAGTTCTACAGCCTAGAAATGCTCTGATTGTTGTAATCAGTTGCACATCTGTGAGAAATGGCATTTCCCATCATGGTGTAGGTTAAAGAATAAAAGGAAAAAGGAAAAAAAGAAAAACTAAAGAAATTTAAGGAAGAATTAACTATTTTGGCACACACATATAAAACACATATAGCATTACTATGTGCATTACCCAAGCTTAGCAAGAATTACTGCAGTTATTTTCAGCTGAGACTCATGAGGTGAATCCCCATCACCTTTGGCAGGAGCAATGCTACAAAATCAGTGGGTAACTATCTTGATATCAAAGTTATTTCACCTAGTCAGAAATCAAAGACAAAAGGCAGAGACAAACTTAGGAATTTATCCTACACCAAAACTTAAAGTTTCCTTGTCTTTCAACAGCTTTCATGCTGAATAGAAAGAATAAAGCACAGTTCCTAGAAACATTTACACTTTCGTATAAGACCAAGCTATGAGATGTTATTGCAGAAAATGCTTGACCCCTATCGTGGTTTCAGCTGGGATAGGGTTAATTTTGAACTTAACTTGAACTAAAAGAAAACCTTTTCACATTATCATGTAACTATTGCAAAGTTCATTCCTCTATTTAAAGTGGCTTCCTTCACACTTGCTCTTTCATGTTTTCTGAAAAGTAACTTCTGAAGTTAAAGTATCTAACTTCTAAACAAATAAAAAAGAATTAAGAAACCTGTCAACACAAACTGTATTCCATAAGCCTAGATATAACAGCACGTTAATTTATGGGAAATATTGTGTCTGTGTGTGAAGGAAAAAGTAATTTCTTTGTTCTTGTTTTTATCAAACGAAACATCAATTAAGACAATTAATTTATACAGATTAGAAGTATTCAGTGATAAAAGGGGCACAACAGATATTGGTTAGTTAATAAAATACTTCATCTCCATCCTTTTATTTCTTAAATAATTGAAATATATTCTACAGGTAAGCAATACCTCTTTGAAAAATAAGAATACATCATTTCACACGGATATTTTCCTAATAGCACTAACAGACATAAAAGGAGCTAAATGACAGTTAATAATTATCTTTAACTGTCTGGTTTTATGAACTCTTTCATAATTTTTGCCATCAAAACCACACAAGATGCCATTGCATAAAATATTGGAAGAAAGAAGCAATATGCATCCAGAAAAACCCCAAGTACAACGAAAGACATTCAGTAAGCCCTCAGAACTTAAAAACTTCTCCCTTCAGTATTAACACATTGACTATATTTTTTTTGTGCAAAATTAGTTCTAAAAGCCTGGCTACAACATTCAAATTGTTCAACAATCCACCCCCTCAAATCACTTAATTTGATCAGAACAGCAAACTAGAGGCTACAATATATATAATTAGCTATGTAATCTACTGTGACTAAACTAGCTTTATTCCAGCCCATTCAAATGTGGATAATCTGAAAAATCCTTTCTGTAGTATGTTATAGATAAAACAACATTGATAAATTAGCTTATCAAATACAAGTTTAAGTGCTTTGTTATCCAACGAAACTAGGAAAGCATTTAAATGATCCAGATGTCATCAGTACTTCAGCATCTTTTTGCAAAGTAGTTTTAAAATTGGAATTAATTATTTCAGGATCCATGGATATAAGCATCTATATTTATCTAGACATGCAGTAGTAGGTTTCTGAGTATTTATTGAAAGTTCCCGTTTATTTATGGCACAGTATAACATCAAAGACTATCCAGCATGTCTGTAGGATAGTAGACAAATACAATCTAAGTGCAGGGGGTGTGTGGAAGGAGGCACACCTTCAAGTTTAATTTAAAAAACTCTACCATTTCCTAACATTTGAGCAACTATCAGTGAAATTTCCTAACAGAAGCACAACATCAAAGTATACCAAGAAAAATGAAACACTTGGCAAGAACAAATACAAAAGTTGGTAACACAGATAATTATCCCGTTCCTTCACCAACTTAACCATGAAAATCCTGAATTTTATCTCTCAGTTATAGTTCTCAGGACTAGGAAGTACAAATTCCACAAAGGTACTTCTCTCATAGCGCATTTCATTTTCTCCACATGTCAGTCCCTGGTAGTCCTGTTGTATTTCAAGAGTTACTTATTACTTGCTGTGAGGCAGAGAAAGAAATAATAATCTAAGAATCCTTCTCCTTGTTAAAGTTCTCTTGTGCTTTTCAGATTTCAGTCACTCTTTCTCATGGCCATTCTGTGTTTAGTTTTCAATTGCCCAAAATGTCATCATCACGACAAAAAGTTCAACCTATTGAGGTGCTACCAATGCCACATAATCTTTGTGACTGCTCTTTTGTAGTGCACTAACAATGACAGCTAAGGAAAGAAGCAAATTTGCAGACAAATGCTGCTTTGGAGGCAAGTCTCTTTTTTTGTGCAAGAGTGACATGGCACATAAAATTCAGAACTAAATGTGGCTGTGACATTTGAAGGCATAAAATCTCTTTGTAAAAGTTTCAGATCATCTTGAAAGGAAAAAGGATCCCCCATTTCTTGTTCCTCCTCAAATTGTGTTGCATAATCTCACTTCTAATTTCTATTTTAAATATACTTGGCCCAAAAGTTTGCAAAAATAATTCCAATATTTTCTGCCCTGAGAAACACCCTAATAATTGCATAATTACAACTTACAACAACAATAATATTAAGATTAGAACACATGCACAGAAGAATACATGCTCCACCAATCACTTAGCCATGTTGTCATTCTTGAAGTAAAGAAAGTGTAAGACTCTTACCATCATTTTTTCGAACAGTGCTATGATTTCTCTTTCTGACAGTGGTTTTGGAGCAAAATCCTCTGGGTCCAGGGGTGTGGATGCCCAATCTGTAGAATGTGACTCCTTCATATGTGGCAGAGGAGGTCTTTCTTTTTTATTTCTTGGAATTCTTATGCTGGCAAATCTATCCAACTGAAAACACAAAAGGTATTACATGTCATATACTGCTTCCATTCTGTGTAACCCTAATTAAGATGGATGTTCTTGGAAGTTAAACATTCTTATTTTTCTGTCATTGCTTACCTGTTATTTAACTGTCTTATTCTAAAGGCTTTTCCTAAACATACATATGACGGTCAGTTGCCTAGCACTGGAGTTAACCAACCAGAATCCCATTACATTAGAGAGAAATCATGCAGAACATCAGAATTTTACAGAAAGTTTGGAGGAATAGATATCTACAAAACCAATTTATGAAGAAGTCTTTCCAAGTGTTACATGTAGAATATGAAAAATATGAGAAAGCAGGCTCATTTACCATAAGCATAGTTTTGAAGTGGTTTTAGTTACTTAGAAACAGCTGTACTCCTAACATGGCTACAGAATATAAAGACATGCAAAGAAACTACTTTGTATTAAAAGGCAAGTTAGCATAACTAAGACGTGGTTCTATTTATTTTCTTATTTGCATCATGTAATACAAAATTTAGTGCCTTTGTTCCAATTATTTAGAAATTCATTTTGGGGAAACCATTGACTCCTCTATTAAAGTTACACAGAGTACGTTTATGATTTCATGAATGATCCTTATGATTAATCGCCAGCACACGTCAATCGCTCTGGCTTTATTAACCCGTTTAAGAGCCAAAAACCTTCTTTGGAAAAGTGGTTTGGGTTGTGGGATTTTTAACTGGTTAGATATTCATCAACTTTTTGATCAAGAGTTACTAAGTGAAACTTTACACATTTTCAATGCTAGAGCTTGTGTCTTTTAAGGTACATGGGCAAGGACCAACAGAACCCAAAAGCAGCTGACACGTAATGAGATGCACTACATCATCATCATCTTTGTAGCACGCTTTTGAACAGATATGAACAGCAACATCACACTTGTCAACACAAAAACTTACAGAAACATTTGATGCATAAGAGATTTTGGACAAGATTTCAACCATATCAACAGACTTCTGTCTTGGAATGCTATGCAAAAATATTCTGAGGCTTCAATATATCCTTAAGATAAGTATCCTGACACAACTACATCAGTTACCAAACTAAATGACAAGTAACATTATTATAGCATCTGTGGAATTAAGATCAGAGAGAGCAAAGAAAATCAGTAGCAAAAATTGGGTACAAGTGTTCCACTCTAGTCAGAGCAAGAATTGACTATCAGACATCCATGAAGAGAGTTTAGAGGAAAAATATAAAGACTTTAATTCTTCCTATTCAAACTTGAAAAGAAACAGTTTTTGGAACATAGAAATAGATTGTAAGCTATTCACAGATGGTTGTAGGACACGTAAAAGCAGAAAATTAATACAGCATAAACATAAAAGAACTCAGCATGGATGATGGGGCCCTTCTGTGTCACATCAAACCAGCACACAATGAGGAAGAGCATACTCTATGGCAATAATTACATAGGCAAGACCCAGGAAGACAAAGAATGCAATAAAGCAAAAGGAAGGGTAACATCACTGAGTGAAGTAGTAGTCATGAGTGGCAAAAACCATCTTACATCTTGACTAGAAAGTAATTTCCCTTCCTGCTTTTAAAATCAGAAGTCTATGGTAAGCATGGGGAGATGAAGCCAAACTTCAAACTGAAGTGACTAGACTAGAATTGTAAAAAAATCCTGTCATATGAGATTTTCCTTTTCAAGCAATGTCTTTGACAGAGCACTGATGAAAGGCAGCATGCCTGCTCCAAATAACGAGTTAACCAGTAGTTTCTCCATGCCCCTACATCTTCACTATAAAGCGCATAACCTGAGACACAAGCCATTGTATTTGCAGATGGTTCACATGCAGATTTGAAGCAGGTGTAGAGGGAAGACACTTGGGCTGAAATAACAGATTTCAGCCCATGAATCAATGAACAGAGGACAAATTAGGTTTAAGACAGCTGTGCCTTAAATTCCTTTTCCAGTATCTCCTGAAAAATCTCCGTCCCTTCTTTACAGTCTGTGCTCCCCAAGTGTCTCCTCTTCCTTCTCCTGCTCCACACAGCAGCAGCAACAGCAGTTCTGGCCAGGCAGAACCACCATGAAATACCCCACTCAGACCCAGAGGTCCACTAGAAACAGACAGCCCTTGTTCAGGGAGAAGAGCCTATTCCTCCTTGAAAAGAGATATTTCACTTACTTCCATTATTAGTTTATGTTTTGGTTTTAAGCTTCTCTTCAATCTACAGTAGATGTTTTCCATCATTATACATTATGCTGTAACGTTCATATTCCCCATATTCACTAAATCCTATACCACTCATCCTAGATGAGGAAAGCACATCTTGGAATATATTTGATCAGGCAGAATATGTAAGACAAATTGAGATAATAGGACTATAAGCACATTTAACATGTGTCAAACTAGTTACTTTAAATCATTTAAAACAATGCAGTCTGAAAAGAAGAGTCCCATAGATTAGTAAAAGGGAATTCACAACAAGACTTGCACAGCAGTACAGTGTGGATATTCTACATATACTTCCCTTTTGAATTATATATTGATAGTGCTTCAGAAAAGTTAATACTCCTCAGTATTCCATACAGGCAAATAATTTCATGGTCCACAGAAAGCACTATACAGAAAGAATAGAAATTTCATTGCTTGGGTGTAAAGAAATCTACCACTGATACTGCTGGCAATCCAAGTGCATAGAGGAGGAAACAGCATAAAAAAAGTCCAATAATCTTGGGTGTTACACCAAAACATTTTAAATCAGGCTAACCAACAGGCTATAGCTAAGCTTAGCTTTGATACAAAGTTTCACTACAGTTTAAAGCAGGTTTGACCTTGTAACTTTTCTATTTTTTGGTATTTATTTTATTAATGAATACATAGATGCATACAGGAACAGTGCTCTATGACAATAATAATATCTGCATGAGCCAAAATCAAGCAACCATCAGTGATGAATGGCAAAGTTTTATTGGCTTATTTCACAGGCTCACTATTATTCCACTGAGAGCATGAAATAAGAAAGTGATTTTATGCCCACACCATGGCTCTGAAAAAAAAATGTTACACAGAGATCCACAATACAAACTTTCTGGCTCATCACACTTTCTAATCAGGTCCCTAGAAATTAAATCTATTTTTGCTCTCATTTTGATCTTAGTGATGACTTCTTATACCATTCTCTGTAAGAAAATAGCATATATTGAACTTACACACTTGATAATGAAAGAATTAGTGGATTAGTTACTGCTGAACTAATTGTTGGTGCTACAGCTTATCAAGACATCACCTACTAACAGAACTGCCATGCTTACAGGAATGAAAGGTGTTACTTCACTGCCACCATGCCTCCCTAATCTCCCCCTTAAATAACACATTAAATCACCTATTCCTATATTAAGAAATTCCTCAGAAGTGAAATCCACTACATGCATGTATAAAAACACATTCATTATTGCTGTAAGTGATGGCCTTGGTAAGAGCACTGAAAATGGCCCTTGTGATGGCCCTGCTTCTTCATCCTCTCTACCCTTTCCAACCTCCTTGACTGCTTTTGCTAAAGCTTTTTTGAAGGGTGACTTTCATATACATTTCTTCTGCTTGTGTACAGGGGCAAGTGACACCAGCACATGTTGTTTCTCTGCTTCAGTGGCAGTGTTTATCATCAGGGTTGAACTAACCACAGTGTCTGTCACAGTGGCTGGAGCAGCTGCAGGGCCTGGTGTCTCACTGTCAGATTCAGAGACCTTCTTTCCCTCCAGGGTGGCAGCACACCTTTTTCCAAGGCCAAAATTTTTACTAGTTTTTCTGGATTATGCACTTGCTAGGGGTAAAGTGCAGACACAGGCCACAGCCCTAGACACTGGCTCACACAGTCCAACACACTCCTCCACTCCCAAACTATCCAGCTTTTGGGCAAATCTCTACGTGATGTTCTTTATTAGGAGTCTGATGTTAAACAAGACCTGAACTATATGCATGCTGGCTCCCAGAAAAAGGATCAGGTTGGTTTCAAGGGTATTCAAAGGATATTTAAAATCTTAAAAATTCTCAAAGGCTACTGTAATCAGCCTGGAGGAGAAGGAATGAAAGGAGGAGGTAAGAAAGATGTAGGAAGGTATTGTTACAGGTTCGGGAGGATACCCGTGCACAAAAAAACTCAAGACACAGTTAGAATAGCAAAGCAAGTCAATTGTATTAGTTGCGTTAGCAATAAACACATACCGACGCCTGGGTGCTGGAGAAGCTGCTGAGCAGAAGGAGACAGAGCATGGCTCCTGAGAGGGAGGCGCTGGAGGGCAGCGCACCTTCAGGGCATCCCCTGAATGAAAACAGTGTGCATCATGTCATCCTCATCCTCCACCCCAGAACCACACCTTATATCTCCTCCTTAGAAGTGGCCAGTTTCAACATCATCTCCCATGGGGCCAACGCATAAGATGAGGTCACAACAGCCCATGATCACGCCTCCATGCCAACAAGGGCTTTATTGTATATTGTTCCACTTTCACAGGATGAATCCCACCAATACATAGTTTCATTTCTGAAGATTAGTCCTACCAAATAACAATAAGTTCTTCTTCTACATTATCCTGTCGACCCACACAACTGCAGACCAAATATGTCAGGCCTTAGACCCGTCTTCAGTCCCTGAGAGAGGTATCTTCACCATAGGTTGTCTTTCTGAGAACACAACGTCTGACACCTCATTATGAAGACAGAGCATTACAGAATTATTATGGTTTAACCTAAAATATGTTACTAGAAATACTAAACAGCCTTCTTTCTTCCACTCCTATTCTCATGAAGAGACATACACATTCAGATATATATAAATATATATATATATATGGCCCATCAAGACACTAATGGTGATCACTAAGCAGTGATCTTAACAATCTATTAGCAGAGTTCTGATATGAAACATACACAGGTACAAAGTATTCCTTTCCTGAGTGAAGGCATAAAGCCAAAAGTATTGCTTATAGCTTTTGCTCTTTTTCTGGATATTCTTCTCACTCTGCCTTATAGATATATAGGACAAAAAGTACTGCCATCCTTTATTTTCAAGTTCACATTTTTGACAGCCTGCTATTTATATATTACATTACTCAGTAAACATATTTTCACATCTGAAAAATCTGCTCAACCGCTACAGCTCAGTCTCACAGATATTTTGCCAGTAATTTTAGACACAGAAGCCAACAGCTCAGTCATGAAAGTCTGCTGTAAAACCCCAATGCTGACAGAGGACAAGGACTATGGAGGATATTAACAACACAGGAAGGAACAAAAGTAGAATACAAAGTGGAACAAATCCTGTATCTTCACTTGAAATAACTATTATTCATACTGGATGATGAACTGGGTTGCAACAATTTATTTCAGTATCTTCATAACTTAAAGCAACCCACTTATCAGCAGAAATACTTCTCAAAAGATCAAAGACGTTACTACCAATGACTCTGAGTCAAAGACCTCTCAACATATTTTTCCTCCTTGAAGCTCCAGAAGATTAAAAAAGTATATTTTTTCTTTGACAGTCAAATTGCTCTACAAGATTAACTTCTTAGCATGTGAGAAATTCCACTGCTAGCAGTGGAGCTTTTAGAATGAGCAAGACTTGCATAAACCAAGATACACAGGAGAATCTTTTTGATAAAATGACTTCTTATTCCTAATATGCTCAGTCTCAGAGATTATTTTACCAATCTAAAATTTATAGAATTTAGGACTCTGCACCATCACATCCTAAATGTGTAGACAGTATTTCACTCTGAATCTTATTTCTCTATATACTGAAAATTATACAGCCTTTCTAATCTTTAAAGCAGTTGCTATGAAATCAGCATAATTTGATGCTATAAGGAATTTTAGTACGCTTTTCACTTTTGTCTACATAAGATACCTTTTAATAAAATTCTGTTAATACACATGTTTTGTTAACCTTTCTGAGCCTATACTCTCTCTCTCTCTCTGCCAACGCTGAGGCAGGCATGGCAGCAAACTGCATCTCAGGAAGTGGAAGATTATCCTGGTTTGAAGGACAGGTGTCTGCTAAGGAAGGCAGGAGCGTCCCTTAGAATGGAAAATGTAAACCCCTTCCCTCCGAATTATTGTAATTTTGAAATTAAGGGGCTCTCAGGCAAGGATATAGGAATAACAGTTCTTTACTAGTATTGATAATAAAGCAAACAAACAACAACTCCTATGTTGTTAACAAAACAGCACCAGGAACCCGGTCCCAGCCCTCTGGGCCTGCAGGCACTGTCCCCTTGGGTGCAGTGATGGTCACAGCCGGCAGGGGGCGCTGGTGGCGCTGGGTGGGCAGGGCAGGTGCGATGATTCCCCCGCGGCTGCAGGGGGCGCTGTGCCGCGAGCTCCAGCAGCACGTGGCAATGGCGGCTCGGCCGGGACGGGGAGGGATGGGAGAGAGAGAGGCTTTGCTTCACAAACCCCCTGGGGCAGTCGGTCCCGGTGCCCCAGCAGGACTCTCGGAAAACAGCAAACTGGGACAGTAGGACGTCTCGGTAGGCAGGGGGAGCGGGGCTGCAGCGCAGTGAAACCCAGAGCAGTGCCGATGGAGCCGCGGGGGGCAGGGCAGGGGCAGCAGCCCGGCTCCTAGCCCGGCAAGGAGAGGTTAGCTCAGGATCCCGGGCCCCCCGAGCAGATGGTAAAATAGGTCTCAGTTCAGAGCAGGGGTTCACTCATGGCAGAAGAAACAGCTCCATGTGAAGGGTCCAGCAGCAGCAGTGAAACTCCTCTCTCCCTAAAAAGGCAGAGCAGCACCTCCGTGTTCCCCTCCAAAGCACAGCTCCAGCTCCCTCTCGCTGCCCCCACCCCTGCCTTTTATCAGCCCCTCTCCTCTGGGGCTCGGCCACAATCCTTTGTTTTTCTTAAGTACCCAGTACTTAAGAGTTTGTTAGCAACTTAATGGGAGAAAATTCTATGTGTCTAAGGGAACAAAAGGAAAGAAAAAACCTAACCCCCAACAAAGATCCTCGCCCCAATAGGCAGGAGGGGACCAGGAGGGGACATAAGAGACAGAGAGAATGCAGGTAGGTACCTGCTGGGGGTGCCAGGTGAATCCCCTCCCAGCCTACCAGGGGAGCTGTTCCAATACATCTGCTGTTCGTGAACAGAGAAGGACTGGTGGATGATGTGTTGTGCATGGTGGCCATTTTGGCCACAGCAAGCACAAAATTGATAAAGTTCTCAATTCTGAATAAAGTAAGGATAGGCACCAGCAGAATCGCCACTCTGGGCTTGTGGCAGGCAGACTTTGGCCTTTTTAGGACATGGACTGACGAAGTCGCTTGGGAGTCAGTCCTGAAGGGTAAAGAAGTCCAGGAAGGCTGGACATATTTTAAGAAGGAAATTTTAAAGATACAGAAGCAGGCTGTCCTCATAAGCCATAAGACAATGCAGTGGAGAAAAAGACCAGTGTGGCCAAACAGAGAACTATGACTGAAACTCAGGCCTCAGGGGAGAGTAAAAAAGAAAAGAAAAAAAAAAAAAAGGTGTATCACCTCTGGAAGAAGGTTCAGTTAACTTGGGAGGACTAAAGGATGTTGTAAGATCATGTAAGGAGAAAAAGTAGAAGAATCAAAGCCAAACTGGAAATTGGCCACTGTTGTTACAGACAACAAAAGTTTCAATGAATATACTGCCAGCAAAGTACAGCTATGGAGAGTCTCCATCCTTTGCTGCTTGCACAGGGTAGTGTAGCAACCAGGGATAACAAAAAGACTGAGGTATTTAATGCCTTCTTTACCTCAGTCTTTAATACCAAAACCAGTTGTGCTCAGGAAACCCAACTCCCAGAGATGAAAGTTAGGGATGGGAAGCCCAGTGAAGCCCCCATAATCCAGGAGGAAATGGCCAGTGATCTGCTATGCAAGTTAGACACCCACAAGTCAATGGGCCTGAAGGGGATGCATCAGAGAATGAGGGACCTGGTAAAAGAGCTCACTAATCCATTCAAACATTTACCAGCAGTCCTGATTATCTGGAGAAGTTCCAGTTGACTCGAAATTAGCAAATATAAAGCCCACCTAAAAGAAGGATTGGAAAGATGATTCAAGGAACCACAGGCCTGTCAAACTAACCTAGGTACCAGGGGAAGTCCTGGAACAGATCATCTTTAGTGCCATCACACAGAATGTACAGGACAACCGGGACATCAGGCCCAGCCAACACAGGTTTGTGAAAGGTCCTGCTTGACCAACCTGATCTCCTTCTATGACCTTTTGATATACTCAGTGGATAAGAGAAAGGCTGTGGATGGGGCCTCCCTTGACTTCACTAAAGCATTTTGCACCATTTCCCACAGCATTCTCCGGGAGAAACTGGCTGCTCATGGCTTGGACAGGTGCACTCTTTGCTGGGTGAAAAAGTGGACTGCTGAATCCAGGCAGTGGTAGTGAATGGTGCTACATCAAGTTGGTAGCCAGTCACAAGTGGGGTTCCCCGAGGCTCAGTAATGGGGACAGTCCTGTTTAATATCTTCACCAATGATCTGGACAAAGGGGTTAAGTACTCTCTCAGTCAGTTTGGAGATGACACCAAGTTGTGTGACAAGTGTTGATCTGTTGGAGGGCAGGAAGGCTCTGCAGAGGAATCTGGACAGGCTGGATCAATGGACTGAGGACAGCAGCCTGACGTTCAATAACATCAAGTCCCAGAACCTGAACCTGGGTCACAATATCCCTTTCAGAGCTACAGGCCAGGGTCAGAGTGGCTGGAAAATGGCCCAGCAGAAAAGGACCTGGGGGGTGCTGGTTGACAGTGGCTGAGCATAAGCCAGTGTGTGCCCACGTGGCCAAGAAGGCCAATGGCATTCTGGCTTGTATCAGAAATAGTGTGGTCAGCAGGACCAGGGCAGTGACCACCCCCCTGGGGATGCTCTGGTAAGGCTGCACCTCAAATCCTGTGTTCAGTGCCCCTCACTACAAGAAAGGCATTGAAGTGCTGCAATATGTTCAGAGAAGGGCAATGCAGCTGGTGAAGGGTCTAGAAAACAAGTCCTATGAGGAGCAGCTGAGGGAGTTGGGGCTATTTATGTTGAAGAAGAGGCTCAGGGGGGACCTCATTGCTCTCTACAAACACCTGAAAGGAGGTTATAACAAGGTGGGAGGTGGCCTCTTCCACCACCTCAAGTGAAAAGATGAGAAGAAATGGCCTTAGGTTGCACCCCGGGAGGTTTAGATTGGACGTTAGGAAAAAAAAAAAAATCAGTGGAAGAGTGGTTAGGCATTGGAATGATTTGCCCAGAAGCATGATGGAGTAACCATCTCTGGAAGTGTTCAAGACACATCTAAATGTGGCACTTTATATGATTTAGGAGTGATATGGTGGTGCTATGTTGACAGTAGAACTACATAATCTTGAAGGTCTCTTCCAGTATTGATGATTCTGTGATTCTTGGAATGTGGAGCACTTGAGAGAGATAATTTGATATCTCAGGTATCTGCTTTCCACTCCTCTGTGAAGCAAGAATGCAATTGCCATCTTTGCAGACAGTAAACAAACCAGCTAAACAAAGCACATGTGTAAAAAGCAAGGTGTTTCTGAATTTAATGAGGATTTGTCACTAAAAGTAGACAATTCATCAGCATCTCACAAATAATCCAATTTAAGTATTGAAAAGCAGTCTGCATTTTAGATTCTCAACATGGTGCTAACATATCTGAATTTAAAAACAAAAAAAAGTTCCTGGTCAGCAATATACAACTATATTTGTAAGAAATGGGTTGGGAGTAATAAAATATAAGTATTTCATAAAGCATAATGCAGAAGTGAGTAAGTTAACATGCAAATGATTGCCCATGAGAAGGAAGGAAATATATTATTTCATTGAAAGCTACAAAATCAAGTCATCCTAAACCTTCAATTTCTTTACCTTCTCTTACTACAAATTTTGTCCTTGTCCCAGAATCAGACACAGAAAGAGTAAACCAACAGAAAACTGAAATAGAGGGATAAAAAGTGTCCTTTGAAAGCATACCCTCATTCCAAGATGATGTTGCAAGTAACAGAATATCCACCTTTAAAAGTATTTAAAGTGTGGTGTTGTAATTTCTTTTATTGTTAGTCTTTTACCAAAAAGCTGTCATTTCCCTTTCTAAAAATATATATTTATATGAACAATCTGGTACTACTCTGCAAATGTGGTTTCATTACTCTGTGAAGGGGCCTTTGGTATGCTCTGAGAAATTTAAGGAGTTGGGAAAAAGTTTGGTTACTACAGAGCTGGCAGGCTTTCTGTCCTTATCGCAAAAATCCACAATAAACCTGCTGACTTTTTGGGGCTACGATTACAAGTTGGACAAGTCCAATAAGCTATGTAAAGGACAAGTGCAGTTAGGCAGCAGTCTAGCCTCTTTAACATGAAAAAAAAGCACCTCACAAAAACAAACAGCAAGACCTTGTGCATCCGTGCATCCCAACGACAACCCTTACATGACACTATCAAAACTTGTTTTCTAGTTACCAAAAAATACTTTTGCCTTCAGAGGGCTGATAGCATTTCCTTAGCTCTCCAAGACAAACCCAGGTTTATACAATCAAACTTGTACTATCAGCCAGTCAGACTCAAATTTCTTAATAACAATTTCCATCCAATGAAACACTGCTAATGAAACAGAAACAGATGATTTAAATCAAACTCGAACTGATAGGCATAAAACTCTGCACTTCAGCTCCCAGTTACATGCAGAAGTACTTCAGCAAGAACTCTGTATAGCACTGAAGTCGTAACAGCTGATCTTTAGATGATGACACAAAATTACTTCCTAGGCAAGTTCAAAGACTTTGTAAAATTATGTATTTTGAAAAAATATTATTATTACCCACAAAAGAATAGTACAGGCAGTGAAATAGGTAACTTCAAGAGCAAGAAAAAAAATCTGGTTTAAGTGTAAGATATGGATCTCATTTCTGATCAAAATTGAGAAACACTGTGTTAAATGTAACACAATATACTTAAGGTGGTTTGAACAAGAACTAATGAGTTTCACAAGCAAATGTTACTTTGTTAAACATGTTATTTTAAGCTAGCCATGCAGCCTAAGTAACTTAAATATTTAACATGCAATCACAGATAACCTTAACTATACTGCATGTAGATTGGCACAATTACTTGTGTCAGGCTCATTTAGCTGTGATTAGAGCATACTTCAAAGCCATCCATACATTTTTGCTACTCGTACTGATTATGTTACAGATCAGTGAGACTTTGCCAATTAACTAAATTATCCTCAAAGTTAAGATAGTCTCTTGTATTAGTAAGGTTATTTCTATCGCATTAGCAGTAAGGTTATTTGCTTAGCAAAGCCAAGGCAAAACTTAAGTTGTCTTACCACATCATCTGTCAGTGTCTTGATATTTAAATGCTGTAAATCAAACAGGAAAGCAGGCATGTCAAAATTGTGCAATTAAAAAAAAAAAAAGCTCAGTTATAGTTACTTTTATTCAAAATCACATGCAAGTTAAACAGTTTTGAATCCTGACACTTGAAATGAAGGAATTTTCCTTGCAAGGTGTTCCTTGTTGGTTTACAATGCACAGCAAGTTACATAGATTTTTAAAATCTTCCATTTGATCCTTCAACAGAATATCAGAAGAATATGAACCAAACACAGCTTGAAACAAGTTGTGTTTTATTATATTTCATAACTAAATTATATTTTATAGCTAAATATACAGATGACCTGTTCAAAATTCAGCTACTAGACATGTATCTTCTCAAGATGGCTGTGGAGACAACACAAATCATCCAGAGATTTCAAACTCAGTATATGAACACAGAGATCCTCAGAAGTTCAAAACCATCCATCAAGCTGCAACACTCAAACTACTCACATTGTTGAATAGTCTCCAGTAATGCCTCTGTGGCAAGCAGAATATGAAATTGTGAGCAGAAACTGAAACAAGCATTTAATAACAGTAACATCCACAAAGTCTACAGATCACTCAAAACAGCAGTTCCTGAATCAACATTTGCTCTCCACTACACATTTACAAACACAGCAAGTGCTAGGATGTACAGCTCTTGCACAAAACCAAAGAGCAGCACAGAACATTGGCAACTGATGACTCAGTGTTGCAGCGATCCCATGTATCATTTTTATGAAGAGGCTGAGAACAGACTTAGCAGGAAAATGTCAAGAATGTGAAGTCACATACTAGTGAGATAGACTCTTACCCTTCTCTTAGACTCTGCCCTCTGCCTAGTGTGCACCGCTTGGCAACAGCTACAGCAACTGGCAATGACTATATCCTAATTAACCAGATTTGGAAACTCTTCACCAAGTCAACAATAGTTGGCTATCACTCTCTACAACAACCTGAAAGAAGGTTATAGCAAGGTGAGGGTCAGTCTCTTCTCCCAGTTAACAAGCAGTAGGACAAGAGGAAATGGCCTCAAGTTGCATCAGCAGAGGTTAGCTTGGATATTAGGAAAAAATGTATTCACTGAAAGGGTATCCAGGCATTGGAACAGGCTGCACAGGGAAGTGGTGGAATCAACACCCCTGGAAGTGTTCAAAAGGCACACAGAGATGTAACACTGGGTTTGGCAGTAAAAATGGTGGTGCTAGGTTAATGATGATGATCTCAGAGGCTTCCA
Source organism: Picathartes gymnocephalus (assembly GCA_013390045.1). NCBI lineage: Eukaryota > Metazoa > Chordata > Aves > Passeriformes > Picathartidae > Picathartes > Picathartes gymnocephalus. Next base: position 22,059 of record WEKY01051480.1, read on the forward strand.
ACTTTCATGGTTCTATGATTTTATGATCATTACTTCCGACATCTTCTCTGGCTCATCCCTCAGAAGTAAAGAACAATTTGTGTTAAATCAAATATTATCACAAAATCTCTCTAGTCTGAACAGTGTCAAGAAACTGAGGAAGAAGTGTCTGATGAATGGTTATGAAGTTAAAAGACAAATGAGGTGCAAGGAAACAGTATTTAGTGACACGCTAAGTTCTACTACCAAAAAAAAAAGAAAAAGTGAAAAAAGGAGCTAGGTCACTACTGAACCTTTATGATAATTCCATTCTATGTTCTAATAGGTGAGGATTTGTAATAAATGAAAACAACAACTAAATGCAAATATTCCAATCCAGCCAGGAGACCAAAGATCTGTATCCCAGCCTTCTCACTGGTGTTCTCCTGCCACAGCAGTAGAGTGTGGTGGTCTACAGCAGTGTGTGGCAGCAGACTTTTGCCCTACACACTGCTGTAGAACTGGGTTTTATTACTTGTTTTTCCCATTCTGCTAAATATCTACAAAGACAGTAAAAATGTTAACTGGTGTAATATGCAAAAGCTCATGACTTTCATTTAGCAAGGTTTGGTATAATACTTCTATCCTTAAATGAGCAAAACTGCAAGAGAAGATACTAACATACGGTCTGACACTGCAAATAGGTAGAGAAGAATGTGAAAATTTACTCCTTTCTCATACAGATGACTTAAATCACTAAGCCTTATGGAATGCACAAATACCATCATAGAGCTCCTCTAACATGACAGGAGATTACATAATCTGCTTAGAATGAAAACCACCCGCATTCTATGGTTTGAGTGGAAATTCGAGATTCATGTCAAACTCATGTACACTCCACTAAAAAATACAGGGAAGCAACAACACCAGGTTCACTTCCGCTTAAGAACAAATGTTGGATGTTTTGCAATTGCTCCATACTAGACACCATCATCGTGCAGGTAACCAGGCAATTTCAGATTCAGGTTTTGTTCTTTGAAAAATACAGAAGTTAGTGGGCTAGCTCAAGCCAATATTTAACTTTTCATTTAAGTTGTGAAATTCAGCAGTGAAAATTACTATGATAACGGGTGAAAAGTTTCCCATGTTGTATATCAGAACACCCCACTAACCCTGGTCATCTGACTAATTAGTGAAAAGGGACTACCACACAACCAATTATAATGGTATAACAAACTGAATATACAGATACGAGTCTTCTATCAAAGTCTTCGTCTTACCGGATACCTAGAATACAGAAGTCTTTATAAAAAGACTTTTCTTTCACAAGGCATTTCTTTCACAAAAGGTTGTGGAGTCTAGTTTGAAAGTAAGTGCTAAAAGAAGGTTCTTAAGTAAGAATCTATTTAACCAGCACCAACTATCAACACTGGGGACGTATTTAGAGAGTTTTTTTATAAAGAAGAAGAAACTCCATGCAAACTACAACCTAACGTTTACCTCTTTCAGCACTCCACTATTAAAAGGCTGAATGACTTGCTGTAAGACATCTCTAAAGACTTATTTAGTGAATTTTATGTTATAAAACTTCTCAGTCTGAGGAGTTGGTTAAAACAGAACTCTTTTTTCCCCCTCTCCCTCACCAAGTCCTTCTCTTCTGACAAGGCCGCACAAAGTAAAATCAGTTGACAGCTTTACTGGTCTTCTATAGCATTCAAGGATAGAGATGTGGAACATTACATGCGGTCTTAACAATAGCAACCACAACAAAGAAACTTACCATACCAGATCTTGGAATGGCATTACATTTAGAGGAGTGCTGTGACTCAAGAACAAGAGCATATTTTTATTCTTGACAGGCCAAACAAACACTTTGCTAGTAAGGGGAAAAAGAACTAGACCAGGAGTCAGGTAAAGACCAGGCAGTGGCTGGAGTGTTTTACTACTACAGGGACATATTTCTATTTTCAGTCTCAGATACATCTGTTCACAAAAGACACATTCTGCTGAAGTGAACAGGTTGCCTTAAACACAGGCCCACAAGTAAATAAATATGACTTAAGTAATATTCCTATAATATTCAGTCACTGCTAAAAACATTAAGTTTACAGAATACTGCTTTGCAACGGATGAAAATATTTATATGCTATTCTGTGCCTTCCATGAACTACTCCACAATAAAATTATTGCTTTGAAAGCATAGGATCTACATACAAGTATTGCTCTAGTCTGTTTATCATGTAGAAGGTAGATATGCAAAACTGAAAAACAAAAAATCAATATTTTATGTATGCTGACATAATGTTTTCTAGTCAGAGAGATACAAAAGTACAAAGAGATTGAAGAGTTAATTAGGACAGTTCAGAAGGAGAAATTTATCAGTAGCACCTACAGTTAGAAAAGCAGAAGTAACACCATAGCTTAGTCTTCAACTATACAAACACTTTTATAAACAACTAAATTTTAAAACTGCACTCTCCAACTTAACTTAGTTTTTAGACTGGGACATGAAGGAAGAGGTCATTTTGTTTTGCAACTGAGTAGAAGCAGTTCACTTAAAGCAAAGTCCAATGAAAACGAAATGCACAGGTGTATCATTTTTGAAGAAAGCAAGTAATCTGACAGAATTACTTCTTAAGGGAGATGATGTCCCTCAGGCATACTGTTAAATAACCGATGTCATAAGACAGAGGATATACACATACATGCAGTATGTGTTATAGTGTTCTTGATGAGCTGGCAAAACTCCAAGGATAGTGAGAGTCTTAAACAGAAGCTGAAAGGTACAACAGGATACAAGGGCTGAGTTTCACAATGCAAGCACAGCAACAAGACAACTGCTCCCAAGACAGAAAGAGTACTGTGTCTCTTGAAAAGGTCACACATGATGAGGACATGTGTGATGCAACTTTCACACCACACAGCTAAAGGAAGCCAAATACTATTTGCCTTCATATATCTTCATGGTAAAGAATCTTATTGTCATACACAAGATGATGATCTTATACTGCAGATCCAAACAGCAGCACATACTTCAAGGTCATCTGCAAGACAGAATTTAATAACTTGAGGGACTGCCTATATAATTACCACAGTCAAGTACGGGTAGAGACAGTGAAGCAAAGCAAAGCAATGACAAATCCCACTTAATTGGATCAACAGTACTAGTTTGATCTTTTGTGTCATTACATCTATTTCCCAGTTTTTACATATGCATACTTAGGGACAAAATTCTCTCTAGGTGTGGTACAAGCAGTTCAGGCAAACAGGATCAGAATTCAGGAGAATGACATCTCACATGGGACTCTGATCCCATGTCTTCAGCATTTTTTCCACCAGCACTAGAGGTCAGTGTGGCCTGGAACCAATGAAGCCAAGCCTAATACAACATTGAGTATAGTCTATATCATCTAATAGTTTTGGCACTCTACCAAAAAGGGCAGCATCTCCATTCTCCACAAGTGGTCTTTTCACCATGGCATAAGCACAAAGTGATGTTGCTCATCTAACTTTCTGAATGAAAACAGATTGTTTATACACAGATTGTTTGGTACTTGGAACTCAGATCATTCCTGGCAGGGATGGACATTGATAGTAAGACAGAGAGACCAACAAAATATGATTTGTTGATCATAAATGGAAGTAGAAGACAGACAAGCATAGTGCCATACACTCCTGCCAATGTAAGAGGCGCTTTAGGCACGCAATGTAACAGGATGTCCGGCAACTAAACAACAATTTCAACATGCATGTCCTCCATCACCTTGAAGTACTTCAATTTACAAAAAAAAATTAAAAACCCACAGTCCAGATCTTTTGGAATATTCATTTTTGCCTCTTCTGCAGATGAAAACAAAGAAACAAACCCACATATAATACCCCCCACCAAACCACCATGCACATGTATAGGTTCTTTGACACATTACAAAGAGCTTCCAGCCTGCATGTGGCTATGAGAAAAGAAAAAAAGAAATGGAAAAAAGGAGGGGTTAAGCAAGATGAGTTTTAGAAGAACCAGCCAGCTAATGCCTGAATGCTGAAACAAGACAAATGAAGACTAGGAATGTTCATATAATCAGATAATCCCCTCTGCACCTTTGTAAATTCGAAAGTGAGCAAGAATGCATTGCCATTAATTTTATCACCAAAAAAAGATTCAACAATAGCTGTTTTGTCCCCCAAAGGATATTCTCCAGCAGAAACACAAGTACAAGACCAAATCGAAGATTGAAGGAAACCTGTAGACTCAGAGAAAAGTTAATTGGATGATTACAGTGAATGCTATTACTTTAGGATCTCCTTTGTAACAATATTCCCTCAGCAATTTTGCTACCCCAGTTTGGAAATGCAATTTACAAACTGCACAGCATTTCTTGCTTTTAATTTCCAATATACTACTTCAGCATTTAGATAATAGCTTTATCACACACTGTCTCTCTCTGCTGCTTGGAAAGCAGTCTGGAAAGCAATCAGGGGCAAAACTATTTTAACATGACAGGTTCTAAACCATGATATTCTTTAGGCATTGATGAGTTAAACTCAAAACTGGTGCTTACAGGTAAGATCATATAACAAAGTGCTAGAACACAGCACTAAAATTTAATATCATAACCCATGGTGTTAATTCATGCCAACAAAAATAACAACATGAGGAATTTACAATTTTACAAAGCTGCGATAAAGTGTTTTAGGCAACATCTGTTCAGCAATCATTTCTTTAAAAGACTAATTTAGATTCAAGGTCTTACACTGCAGCATAACTGCAGCAATAATTCAGTCACTTTGTAATTAAAGATATTGACACAGATTGGTCTTACCTTTCTACTCTATGCCAGAGAAATGGAAGTGCTTTTCCTCTTAACTACATCTTTCTTTGATTTATAGACACTGTTAAATGCAACTGTTAATTTGTCTATTTTCAACAGACTGGTGTAAACAAGAAACCCTTCTTGACTCATATATTTCATAAAGAACTTAATCAAAAACATACCCTGAAAGTCACTGAAGTCAGGTCAACAGTACACTGAAATTAATCAAAACACCTCTAATTTGAGCTAGAAATTGAAGTTGATCTTTTGAGGAATAATGTCTACAAGATGTAGTATTAGTAAAGTGCAGTTTGAAGTCACATAATCTAGCACTCACTGTAGTGATTTCCATATATTTCTAAGGCAAGGGCGGAATCAAGGAGAGGAAGTGGCAAACAATTGCTTTTTACCCCACCCTGCCCCAGCAGATTTCAGAAGTTTCTTGCTCAGTCAGTGTATACATAGAGAACAGGTATAGTATCTGCCATCCTTCAGTAGACTTCCTCTTTTGACAAGGTCCTAAACCACAAGGGTGGATGCATGAGCTTTCAATAAGCTGAAGTATCACAGTAAAACAGAAATCCTTTTACCCTTTTAAAACTCCCACTCTTCTAAAAACTTGGATCTGTTGAACAAAGTCATGCTGGTATGTGCTTCAAAATGAACCATCACCCCTTCAAAAAGAATTTTAAATTATTCTGCAAAAGCACCGAGACAACTGAGGCTTAAAACTCATTCACTTCATCTGACAAGCTAGTTTATTCAGAAAGAGTCCTTCAAGGCCTCATTTGACAGGGCTAAACAGTTATAGTGGCTGATTCCAATGCCTCTTTCTGCCCCCTCCACCCCTCAAATGCAGTGGGTTTTTAAAAACAGCATTTTCCTCAGTTAAAAAGGAATTTTCTTTAGAAGGCAAAGAAAAAAAGGACATACATGTTAATGATGCCACTTTTGTCAACCAGCAATCCAATTTCACCTCACGGTTTGTCAGGAAATCAAATTATTTTTCAGATTAGCATATCTGCTATGACAGATCAATATGTTGCATTGACTCGAACGGTCCAACCTAGAACTTATTTTCAAGCCTTGAACACTGAGAATTATTACACTCACATAAGCTATATTACTTGAGGTCAATAAATCTAACAGCTAATTTAATTTGACAAACGTACACAGATAGAAATATAACTGAGGTAACATGAGGTATGGCACTCTAAATACACCAAACAGAGAAAAGGGTACAGGCTAAATCTGAGACTGTTACAGAGAGCCCAAGGCGGTGAGAGCTGGGCTTTACACATTCTGACACAAAACTAATTTTAACTAATAAAATTACATTGAAGATGTCTTATGGAAAGAGTTAGATGCAAAGAAGTCAAGTTGGAAAATACCTCTAAGATTATCCAGTCCCAACCACAAACCAAACACTGCCAAGTCCATCACTAAACCACATCCTTTAGTGTCACATCTACACTTCTTTTAAAGACCTTATGAGATGGTGACTCAACCACTTCTCTGGACAGCCTCTTTCAGTGCTTGACCACCCCTTCAGTGAAGAAAGTGTACCTAATACCCAATCTAAACCCTCCCCGGTGCAACGTGGGGCCCTCTTCTCTTGTCCTGTAACTTGTTACCCCTACCTCACTTCAGCCTCCTTCCAGGCAGTTGTAGAGAGCAATAAGGTCACCCAGTGAGTTAACGGCACACCTAGAATACAATCCACGTTCAATCCATAATTCTTCAGCACCTATCAACATCCAAGGATAAAATCTTTGCTTTAAGAGATTATTTAAAGATGAAAAATAGGACTATCGTCTAGAGTGAAATGCTTTTGCAGTTTGATAAAGTATTCTCATGAATTAAGGACATTCTCATCTATCCCTGCTTAAAGAGAAACTGGGCAGGGGAACAGGAAGAGGCCAAAAAAAAAAAAATGAAAACCCACACCTACCTACAAGATGATTATATACCCAATAAAATTGAGTCAGAATCCCAAATTCAACCCCCTCTATTTTTTGCAGCTGTACCTCAACACCCTGACCTCAAAAAATCAGTCAGCTGATGCCCATATAGAAACATTATCGAAATCACCCTTGCATAGCATGGGAAGCCTAGACATACGCCCAACAAGCTCACCTGAACCAAAGAAAAGACTTTCTTTCACTGGAAAGATGAGACTTCATTTAAGGAAAAAACCTCAATGGGTTTTATCACATATCTGTCCATGTTCTAGTCCCGATAAACTATTGTACTGCCATTTTAACACATGGTTAGCAAAACTGAACATGATGGCAACACACTACTTCTGTTTTAGCACATAATTAGAGGAAAAAATGAAAACCACTGCGATATCTGCTTAAAAACTTGGCAGTTAAAGTCTCAGTAATAAGAAAAACCTCTTGACCCAGAGCTCTTGTCAGTCGCAAACAGACAAAAATCCATGTATCTCACTCAAAAAAGGAATAATCCAACTCTCAAGTCATGTAGCAACAACACTATCTAATCTTTTACAGTGGCCAGACCACACAGGTTTCTCCTCACAGATCATATACTAAAGCAAGTTGTGGGAGACTGAGAAGATCCAGTGTCACAAGGCATTTTGGGGTACGTGTGTGTGGGGGAAGGGGCAAGTTGGGCCTTACCCTGGTAATGTGATGCCCTGCTCTGCAGACACGCCCCACTCCTGGGGCCTGCATCCCAACCCCACAGTGGCTGCCAACCCCTGGCACAGGGGAGGCAACGCTCCACACCCGGCCTCTGGAGCCCCTAACCCAGCTCCTGAGTGGCCAAACAAACAGAAGTCCCATGTGGGGGAAGGGCCGAGGACGGCCAAAGGGTATTTAAAGCTGAACCCACGAGCTAGTAGCTATATGTGTCTTTTTCTATATCTTTTCTGTCTTTCTCTCTTTCTTCTTCTAATTTCCTGTTCTTGGAATTTTTGAGTAACTTTAAATCAAACGGACTTAAAGTTTGCCAAGTCAAATGGGCTTTGAGATGTGTTTTATGTTGATTGAACGTTGACTAAACCTTTTGCCAAAGTCCTTTGATTTTCCAAGGTTGCCACTGAAGATTTTTTTTGTTGTATTGACCTCTTGAGATTATCTTTTTGCTCCTTCTCCTGTGCCTCTAACTCAGAGTACAGGAACAACCGTAAGACCTTTTAAAAGCCTCATCGAGTGAGGTTTTCTGGGCCTTACACGTGTCCAGCCAGCGATGTCACCTGCGTGACTAAAATACATGTGTCCCCAGTAGATAAACAGCCATTTACAAAGCCAAGCAAATAGCTCTTGGTCACAGTTTCATATATGCCCATTCTAACATGTAGAAAAGGGCACAGGGACATGGTTTAAGCAGCAGTCTCTGCAACCACAATACAAAGACTGCAGCAAGCAGGAGTATTCCAGGAGCAAGTCGTGACCTTCCAGAACAGGTCTGGCCAGCCTGTTTGATACCACTTATTGGCTAACTTTTTGAACCTGTGCACAGGTGCCAGACATTCAAGTACTGAGTATTACACAAACACACCTGAAAATCAAGAGTCTAATATAAGTGTTATGGTATCTCTTTTCTAATTATGTAATAAATACATTTTAGAGCAGGTGGGCTGAGACAGCTGAACAAAGACCAACATGCATCTCCTAAATAAGAGCGTGGGATGCATCTCCTCTGTATGCGGCAGATTCTGCTGGATACAACTCCCTGAAAGGAGGTTGTATCCAGATGGGGGTCAGCCCCTTCTCTGAGGCAACCAGGGTCAGGGTAAGAGGACACAGTCTCGAACGGTGCCAGGGGAGGTTTAAGTTGGACATTATGAGGAATTTCTTCACATAAAGGGTGATTAGACATTGGAATCGGCTGCCCAGGGAGGTGGTGGAGTCACCATCCCTGGAAGTGTTTAAGGAAACACCGGACATGGCATTTGATGCCATGGTCTAGTTGACATGGTGGTGTTTGGTCTTAGATTAGACTCGATGATCCCAGAGGTCTTTTCCAACCCAATTGATTCTGTGGATACAAGGCCTGTAGAATTTATGTTGGTCCCAGCTGTAACCCTTGGAATTTTCATACTGTCCAAAGAGAAACTGGTTATTTCTGGGTACTCTTTGGTTAGAGCACATCTTGTAGACACATTATCTTGTGAACAATTATAGGCCATCTTGAGTTTCCCAATTTCTTGGAGTGCTAGCCAAAAGCTTGTAAAAGCAGGTCTACGGAGAAGTTTATTATGTCCTTTAAATTCAAAGTTTTTTCACAGTAAAGTTTATATCACTAAAGCTAAAAAAATAAAAAAGAAAACAAAAAAAAAAACCCATCGCAGCCCTATTAGAATACCATTTAAGAGCTGAAAGTCTGTTTTACTCCCCTTGCACCGTTAGCTGTCACGCAGCAACTAAGGCAATAAAGCTTTGTGATGGAGCTTTCGAGAGAGAGCTGAAAACTTGCTGCATCCTTCCACACGGGCAAGCAAGAGGGGAGCTGGACCAGGCGGGATCAGCCTTCGAAGCCCAGCTGAACCTGACGGTGCCACGTATTCCCACTCGGTCCCCCGATCTCCGGGAGCCCCAGGCAGTGACTGGGGTGTCACCGTACGGCCGGGCCCCCTCGGTACAGGCCTGGCAGGCCCCACTCTTCGGCCACCCCCGCCGCGGGATCGGCTCGTACTTACGAATTTGGGCTTCCTGCTGTCCGCCGCCTCCTCGGGGCCCCCGGCGCTCCCGGTCCCCGGCGGGCCCTTCCGACGGAGCCCCTTGTTCTCCCGCCCGCCGCGACCCGGCGGCGAGGACTGGGCGCAGTAACGCGGGCGAGGCGGCTCCATGGCCGCGCACGGGCGAAGAAGGGAGATGGGCAGGGGGGAGCGCTGCCCGCGATCGGGCCCAGGCCCGGCGGCCTCGGCCGAGCTGGGCGCCTGCGATTAGCGCGGCTTAGCTGGGCTCGGCCAGGCAGGGCGCTGCGGGGGGAGGAGCTGGGCTCAGCGCTAAAGCCGCGGCCTCACCGCAGCGCAGGATTTAGCGAGGAGAAGCCCCTAATCC